>JAEACV010000739.1:0-52523 GCA_016432835.1 Brassica nigra
TTCGAGTACATGTGCGGATTTTTTTCGCTTTTTGTGGGAGTATAGAGTATACGCGACCTTACCTTTTGGTGAAGGGGATAGCTGAACTACCGGTTTCGGAACGAGCCGCCCACGCACTCTTCTAGGATCAATATCTCGTGAGTTCATGGCTGCCGCAGACGCTTTTACTCCCCGCGTTGCCATTTCAATCGCTGGTCGGATCGGTGGTTTCCAGCGGGGTCGAGCTGTCCGCTTTCACGGGCGTGGACTCGTGAGGCTTTGTCGCTGTTCTGAATCGCTGCCGCTTCGATGATATCTCGATCATCTTTCGAGTCCCCGGAATGTTGCGTGATTCCTTTGCTCGCTTTGGCCGTTAGCGCTCCCCATCTCTTTCGCAGAGTTTGAACTCGCTAGTAACAGAGTCTCGATTGTTTCTGACTACTCCAGATGGCTGCGTTCCGGCCGGAGTCTAAACTTGATACCGAGGTGATATGTGGATGGTACTGCCTCATGGAGTTGATCCAAGGGGTTCTATGATGGCGTTGTAGATGGCGGGTTGTCGACTACTGCAAACTCGACGATTTTGTAACTTCCTTTGCCATGACCGAGTTTAATTCTCCGAGGGTCATGGTAGTGACGCTAAAAACCCCGCCAAAGGTTTTGGCTCAGGGACGACTTCCCTAAGTGGAATCTTCATCCTGTAGAGGGTGTCGCTGAAGATGACGCTGACCGCGTTCCTGTGATCGGCGAGAATGCGTCGACTTCGAGATCCCGGATGACCGGTCGATTACCAAAGGATCGCAGTGAGGTTTGTCGATTCTGACGGTCCGTGTTCCTCGAAGATTGTGGTTAGGAACATCGCTGTCCGGGAACCAGTTGGAACTTGTCTCGCTTTTCGCCCAGGCTTTTATCGATGAGACGAGTCTTGGTAGAACTGTGATCCTCCCGATGATCATGTTTACCGGGCGACCGCTGTTGTTCCTCTTGGTCGTCTGTGCCTTCTTCCTCGCCTCGCATTGGTTTTCGTCGCGTCGCTGTTCTCGAGACGCTTTGTTATCTTTACGGTCGGAGTCCAGGAGCAAGTCCTTTATACTCTTGACCTTTGATAGTTCACCGGGTGAGAGTTTTTGCGGCCAGCCGGCCAGAACCTCGTAGTTCGCTTGGAGTGACCGTCTCGTGGAACTCGCAGTAGAGTTATCCTTGTACTGGTTCCTGGTCCAGGTGTTTTCGGAGGTTTTGCCTGTCTCGAAGCTGATGGCGAGTTATGCTCGCCTTTGGGCGCCTTCCCTTCGTGATGGACGACTTGTCGCTACGTAGAGGGTTTCTTCTGGACGCGTTTTCTCGGTCCGCGTTTTCATGAGAAGATTCATGTCTTTCCATGATGATGAAGTCCGCTGCCTGTGGAGAGTATCCTGGGTTGTCCGTGGTTTTTCCAAAGAGTATCCACTTTCGAACTCGAATTTGTACCGAGAGTTTTCCTCGTATGCCGACATACATTGTCGCTGATGCCCATTACTCGCCATCACCTTTGAACCTTCGCATGAAGTCGCGAGTGACTCGCCTTTCCTTCCGAAAGCAGACTCATAGATCCTCGCCGACGCTTCTGTCCATGAACATGGAGTACTGTTTAAGAAACGCCGAGGCCAGTTGGCGGAAGTTTCCATGGAGTTTCTTTTGAGCCGAGAACTGACGAAGCAGCACCTTTGAGGTGCTCGACGAAGAGAAGACAATGACCTGCGCCCCGCTCAAGGCCCGGAGTTTGCACCTACCCATTGCGACATCTCGAAGGATTGCAGGTGCTAATCAGATCCGGCTGCGTTCGCATGTAGACCGATTTTGATCTTCCTTTGGTCAGATGCGGTTTCCGTGATCCGAGTGGTGAATGGTGTTTTCCGCGGCTTCCTCGGTGAAGTCTATCGATCTCGGGCGGAACTGGTCGCCTGATGATTTGCGATTTTACCGCCACTTCGCCACGGCCTTTTGAGAGATTCGCTGAGATCATGGATCTCGCTATTGCTGCCGGGCGCTCAACTCTGTCGGGCGCTGGTCGAGATAGATCCCAGTTTGATCTTCCGAAGTTCTTTCCGCTCCATCCAGTAGTTCTTCTTCTTCTTCTCGTCATGGCCTATCGGCGATACCGCCTCCGAAGCGGACTGGCTTCGGTTCTCCTGGTGGATGTCACGCCTTTCATCGAAGGATCCGATTGGTCGCTGATATCTAGATTGATGCGCCGACGCCGCTTCGTTTCCGCCGCCGGAGTGGAAGTCCTCATGGAGGTCGCTTGCGTCCTTTCGAGCCGCTTTCTGAGTGGGCTCTTTCGGGCATCTTTTCTCGCTTCGAGATCCGAAGTCGCCTTGCCAGCGCGCCTTCGGTGGATCCGCTAGGCAACTTGCTCCTCGCGAGTTAAGGTGTCGACCTGTTTTGCGAAGCGCAGGTTATCAGCTTGTCCTCGCTTGAAACCGCTACCGGGCGGAGGTAAACAGCTTCCTTCATCCGCCTGAGCGCCTCGTTTGTATCAGTGGATCGCGACGATCTCCAGCTGGAGTCTTCAGCGCTACGCCGACGGTGTTCCGCCTAGCCAGCTGATCTTTGGTGACGCCGGTAGACATGATCGAGCCGCGTGCAGTTGCGTAGATAGATATCCGCAACTCCTTCCTAGCGCAAAAAACCGTGGGAACCAAAATTCACACGGCCAAATTAAGTTGATTTGGAGGAGTTGGTGAACCAAGCCTTCCTGAAGGTCTCGATATCTGCTGGGCCGCATTACCTACACAATCAGTTCGACAAAGAAAATATGAAACGAAATAAAAAATCGAAGAAAAAAGAGGTAGCAAAAGATTTTATTTCCGACCTGCGCTTGAGCGCGAATAACAGGTAAGAGCCTTGGCTACGCAGAGCTGTCGGGCAAGTTCGCTAGTCTAGCAACCTAAGTTCTAACCTAATTGAGTCAGCTCGCTAGTAAAACGGAAAATAATGCCTAAGTTGCTCTTAAGTGCTCGACGCTTTTGATCTGGTTTGCTTTTGCTCAAAGCTCTCCTTATATACCCCTTAAGACGGTCATCTTCTCGGCTGAATCGGGCTTTTTCCATTTTCGGCCCATCTTCGTTTATCGGAAACTTGACATTTATTTTCGAAAACTTGACATTTATCTTCTCGAAACTTTACATTTATCTCTTATGTGAGGATAAGGATAAACCGCCATAGTTATCCTTCCTTTCGAAAATTGTACGGCCGCTTTGACCACGCTGGGTCGCTTAGGCGCTTTTACGGTTTTCAAAGGATGGTCTTTGAAGGTTTCGTGTTCGGTTGAACCTCAATGCCTCGTAGAAGTCGGTAGATAGTGGTGTTTCAGAATAACCGTGGGTTGTACCAAACTCACGAGATTGATCCAAACAAGCTAAGATGGGATCGAACCGACACGATAGGGACGAGACCGACGAGGGCCGTGGACCGACGCCAGGTCAATTCGCATGACGGTGCCGCCGGGCGCCAGCGCCGGTGCCGCCGGGCGCCAGGCCGCCCGCTGCGGATTTGCCGGGCGCCAGGCCAGCGCTGCGGACGGTGCCGCTGCGCCAGGTCGCCCACGCCCCGCTGTGCCGGCGCCAGGCCGGAAGCCGCCGCCGGCGCCAGGCCAGCTCCGCCCCGCTGCGGCGCCAGGCCGCTCGCGGACGCGTGCCGGTGCCAGGCCATCTTTCCGTCCGCGGGTTTTTCGTTGTTCGATCTTTTCCTCCGCCACGCCATGGAAATCTTTGAGTTTGGGAAGGTTTTTAGCCATAGATTTTGTAGATAATTGTTTCTAATCCAACAAGGTTCCTCGAGTATCGGATTTGAGATGGACTTGATTCAGATTCTCCGCCGCCAAGGATGCAGCAATGTGGCTTCGAAGCTTTAGATGTGTTAAATGATGAATTTTTAATCAATCGGGAAGGGTTTGCGGAAGAACCATCGTAGATCTCGGACGATCCGGACATAGGTTTTAAGGAACCAAGATGCGGCCATTGCCCGAGATTATGGGATGATTGCACGGATGGGCGCCAGGATTCTGCCGCTAGCCAGGCGGAGCGACGAAGCCTTCCCATGAGTTTTATCGAGCGACGACCCGTTTCTTGGTTTTGATCGTCGCTTGGCTTTTCTTTCGAGGATTTTCGGGTGACGATTTCGTCATTGACCGATTTTGACCCCAACACGGCCCACTTACGACTTTCCAGGAGATCAAGTCGAAATGGACATGACGGCCCATGTTTTCTTTACATAAAGAGATAAATGTCAAGTTTCCCGAAGATAAATGTCAGGTTTCTCGAAGATAAATGTTAAGTTTCCTGATAAACATGAAGACCGACGAAAATGGGAGAAGCCCGATTCGCGATAGATTCGGCCCAAAGGAGGAATAGACCATCCTAAGAGGAGTCTATAAGGAGAGCTTGGGGCGAGGAGAAAAGGGAGAACAAGAGAGAGCAATCTTAGCAGCAACATAGCACTTAGAGCAACTTAGGCATTTTTCCGTTTTTACTAGCCAGCTGCTACTAAACTAGGTTAGATATAGGTGGCTGGACTAGCTTAACTCATCGACAGCTCTTGTAGTCGATCTCTTCCCTGTTGTTCACGCTTAAACGCGAATTCGGAAATAAGATCTTTTGCTCTATCTTATGTTCTTACGATTTTAATATTCCGATTTGTTATTTCTCCGTTATATTGATTGTGTCGTGTGTGGCTCAGCAGATAACCGGGACCTTCAGGGAAGGCTAGGTTTACTTGGCTTTCTTCCAAATCAACAAAACTTGACAGTGAGAATTTCGGTTCCCACAGTATCATTAAGTTATCATGTCTTTTTCATTGAGTAGTCGACTAGCTTGTCTAGGGTTCTAGGATGTTGATCGCATGAGCTAAACATAGATAAGCAATCAATTATGTGTCTTCATTCATTCAGTTCTTAATGCTTGCTTTAAATTGATCACTTATTGTTAGATCTTAAGTTTAATCTGCTCATTAACCGTGTAGTAGATAGCTTGATCATTGGGTGAATGAGCCGAGCATCCCTAGTCAGCGAAAGTAGATATTAGGGTGCTCGGTGAATCTATCAGATGATCTCTAATGCTTGTAATCGAACCTTGACCCAAACGAGAGTTTAGGCGCCAAGGTCGATCCGAAAAAGGGAACAGGTCCACGACAGTGGGCTGTTCTACTAGAGTGATACGAGTTCTAGATTGTGCTATCCCGTGCTTGAATAATTGTTTGGCTCAGTATTAACATCCGGTGAAGATACCCTAGACTGGCTTCTCTCATTCTGAATTTAATCTTCGCAATCATTTACTTATTTGCTTGTTACTAATCAATCAATACCTCCTTTAGTTTTAGCTAAGTTGAGAACTAATAGAATAAAGTGTGAACTGGTCCTCTGGATTGAACCTTAAATACTTCAATTACAACTGTTAACTTGACAGTAGGAAAAGGTTTAGTTTCAGTATATCAAGTTTAGCGCCGTTGCGACGGGGACCAGATATTTACCTTTATTTTTCAGCGATATACTTAGTCTATAACATCTAACTTGCTTTACTCTTTTCGTTGCAGTTAATGTTCCAGGTGCATGACCAGTATACATACTCGGAGAAACGCACAAGGAGACCTAAATTCACTCACCAACGAACAGCTTGCAAGATTAGAAAGAACAAACCGTCAACAGCCAAGACATACCGACACCACAATGGGTGATCACGGCAATCAAGATGATCTCACTGCTGCAATGGCGCTCATACAACAACAGATGCAGCAGATGCAACAGACCATCCAGGCGCAACAAGCTGCTACTGAACAAGCAGCCCAAAATGCTGTTAACCAGCAGGAAGGAGTTGTTCCGATCGGGCAGAGAAATTTTCTGCATAACCTGCCTGCAACACGCTCCGCTATCAACCCTACCCTGTACTAGGCAAGATTTTGAAATAAAGCCATCTTTGATCAGCTTGGTGCAGAGGAAGATATTCAATGACCTGCCTGCGGATATTCCAATGGACCTCATCGAAAACTTTGGGAAGGTGTGCGGATTCACTTGAGAAAACGGAGTACCACCAGGCTACATTAAGTGCACACTGTTCCCTTTCTCTCCCGATGGGAAGGCTGCTCTCCGGTTAGACTCTCTACCGACTGGATGACTCACTTCATGGGAGCAAGTTCGTTTTGCATTCCTTAGCCACTTCTACACGAAGTCCAAAACAGCAGCCCTGAGGCAGAAGATTGCCACCTTCAAACAGTTAGTGGACGAGCCGTTTTGTGATGCATGGGAGCGATTCAACGTCTACCGCAGAAAATGCCCACACCATGTCTTTGAAGATGATTATCTCCTTGGAGTGTTCTTTGATAGAGTGGGATGGGAAAACAGGAACGCCCTCAACTCGGCCAGTAAGGGAGATTTCATGACGCAATCAACGCGAGGTGCGTTCGAACTGATCGAAAACATGGCATCAAGCTCAGAAGATAAAAACCGGGAGAGCGATCGCACCCAAAAGGTTAACAGCCTCGAAAATCATAAAATTGATGAGCTAACCACCAAAGTTGATCAGCTGATCAAGAACACCCAAAATCAGGTCTTCATCATGGAGGAATCCCCTCAAGATAAGGCAGCTGCGGACACTACATCGGAAGCAGATAAACCAGCCGACGATCAGATGGAGGTCAGCTACGTTAGTGGGCAAGGATGGCAGTTCAAGAACTACCACCCGAACCCTAATGTGAGGAACAATGCCTAACTCTTTTGGCCCAAGAAGGATAAACCAGTTGATAATGCGCAGAACAATCAAGGACAGTACGCGGGTTATCAAAAGAGCTACCAACCTCGAACCTTTGCTCTAAGCCAAGCACAGAAAAACCAATTCAAAAACCATAAACAGCAGACCACTCAACAAGCTTCTCCTTTTTCTACGACTGCTCCGCAGGATGAGACACAGAGTCTAAAGACGATGCTGCAGCAGCTGCTCCAAGGCCAACAAATCCAAGGGAAAGCGTTGAACCAGGTCATGAACGACATAAACACCATAATGAACCATATGTTCAACGACCTGAGTGCCAAGTACGACAATGTTGCGAGCCACATGAGACAGATGGACATTCAGATTGCTCAGACTGCCGAGAGCGTCAAGAGACAGCAAGGCACTCTCCCAGGAAAGACTGATAAGAATCCCAAGGAGTGTAGTGCAGTGCAACTGAGGAGTGGAAGGAGTTTACCAGATGCTGCTCCTAAGAAGCTAACAGCAGCAGAGAAGGGAAAGCAAAAGGAAGGGCAGCAATCGCAAACAGAAGCTGCTCCTCTCTCGGATGACGAAACGGAACAGCCTGCTGAGACTGATCCGGCACCTGCCTCTCCACTTATCGAGCCTGTTCCTAAGAAGCTAACAGGTAAAGCATTGAACCAGGTCATGACAGACAAAAACACCATAATGAACCATATGTTTAACGACCTGAGTGCCAAGTACGACAATGTTGCGAGCCACATGAGAAAGATGGACATTCAGATTGCTCAGACTGCCGAGAGCGTCAAGAGGCAGCAAGGCACTCTCCCTGGAAAGACTGATACGAATCCCAAGGAGTGTAGTGCAGTGCAACTGAGGAGTGGAAGGAGTTTACCAGATGCTGCTCCTAAGAAGCTAACAGCAGCAGAGAAGGGAAAGCAAAAGGAAGGGCAGCAACCGCAAACAGAAGCTGCTCCTCTCTCGGATGACGAAACGGAACAGCCTGCTGAGACTGATCCGGCACCTGCCGCTCCACTTATCGAGCCTGTTCCTTCGCATGAATATACCCCTAAGGTTCCATATCCTGTTTGAACAAAGAAATCTCAGAAGGATCAGGAGGAGATGAAGTGTAAGAAGATGTTGGAGGAACTAACTATCAAGTTACCTCTGATTGATGTGATCCAGATGATACCTTCTATGGGCAGTTTGATGGAAGGCTTGATCTCAGGAAAGATATCTGGAGATAGCGAGATCATGTTGGTCTTGAAGGAGTGCAGTGCAGTGCTTCACAACAAGCCAATCAAGAAGATAGGGGATCCAGGGAGAATTGTTCTCTCGGTACAGATTGGGAAGACAGTGTTCGCCTGTTCCCTCTGCGATTTGGGTTCTAGTGTGAATCTCATGCCCTACTCCATGGCAAAACGACTGGAATTCACAAACTTTAAGCCAACAAGAATCTCCCTGGTATTTGCAAACAGGTCAGTTACGTCACCGGTGGGTATTCTAGAAGATCTCCATGTCAGAGTCGGCAACACCCTTGTTCCAGCCGATTTTGTGGTTCTAGAATTTGACGAAGAACCAAGAGATCCAATCATTCTAGGCCGTCCATTCTTATGCACACCTGGTGCAATTATTGATGTTGGGCAAGGAAGGATTGACCTGCATCTCGGTGACATTGCAATGAAGTTCGAAATGAACAAGTTACCGAAGAAGCCGATGATCGATGGACAGACCTACTCGGTTGAAGACGGCGACCAGGCACTGTTCCCACAAAAGGGAATGATTGAGGAAATCCTAACCGACGATCCGCTCGAGCTGGCCCTTACCCGAGCTGAAACTGAGCACAACATCATGAGCGTGGATGCGGATGGCTACAACAAGATGCTTAACACTGCCAAAAGCATGGCAAAGCTAGTCGCCTATC
This sequence comes from Brassica nigra, assembly GCA_016432835.1. Classification (NCBI taxonomy): domain Eukaryota; kingdom Viridiplantae; phylum Streptophyta; class Magnoliopsida; order Brassicales; family Brassicaceae; genus Brassica; species Brassica nigra. The sequence continues at coordinate 8,623 of JAEACV010000739.1, forward strand.
TAAATCTGGGGGAGAAAGACGAAAGCAAACAGAGCAATCCAATCGGAACTGCGGTTTCCAAAAGAACAACTGTGAAGAACAGTCAGCTCGACAACCCATGGAGCAAGCTCAAAGGTCAAAAGGTAGAACTCAAATCCCTCCCTGCAGGGCTCAGGTACGCGTTTCAAAGGCCTAATTCCACCTATCCTGTCATAGTGAACTATGAGCTGAACAATGTTGAAACTGCTAATCTTTTGTGTGAATTAAGAAAATATCGTAAGGCATTATGGTATTCTCTAGCTGACATTCCTGGCATCTCACCTGACTTGTGCATGCATAGAATACATCTAGAAGATGAATCGATGACTTCTGTAGAACATCAGAGGAGGTTAAACCCGAATCTAAAAGATGTTGTCAAGAAAGAGATAATGAAACTTCTAGAGGCTGGTGTAATCTATGCCATCTCTGATAGCAAATGGGTTAGCCCTGTTCATGTAGTTCCTAAAAAGGGAGGAATCACTGTTATCACAAATGAAAAGGATGAATTGATCCCTACTAGAACTGTAACTGGACATCGCATGTGCATTAATTTTCGTAAATTGAATGCTGCGACTCGCAAGGATCAATTTCCACTTCCTTTTATTGATCAAATGCTTGAAAGTTGGCTAACCACCCATATTGCTATTTATTAGATGGTTATTCAGGTTTCTTCCAGATTCCCATCCACCCAGACAATCAGGAGAAGACTACGTTCACATGTCCATATGGAATGTTTGCTTATAGGAGAATGCCATTCGGCTTGTGCAATGTTCCTGCGACCTTTCAACGTTGCATGATGTCAATTTTTACTGATCTAATTGAGGACATAATGGAGGTTTTCATGGATGGTTAGTGTCTATGGAAGCTTCTTTTCTGTCTGTTTGAACAATTTTTGCAGGGTTTTGCAGCGAGGCGAGGAGAAGAACCTAGTGCTGAACTGGGAGAAGTACCACTTCATGGTCAAAATGGGATTGTTCTTGGGCACAAGATTTCTGAGAAAGAGATTGAAGTCGACAAAGCAAAGATCGAGGTGATGATGAGCTTGCAGCCACCAACCACAGTCAAGGAAATCAGGAGCTTCTTGGGACACGTTGGGTTCTATAGGAGGTTCATAAATACTTCTCAAAAATCGCAAGACCACTCACTAGGCTGCTCTGCAAAGACACCAAGTTCGAGTTTGATAGTGACTGCTTGGCTGCTTTCCACACGATAAAAGGAGCCCTGAGTAGTGCCCCGAATGTTCAACCTCTAGACTGGGACCTTCCTTTGAGATTATGACAGATGCAAGTGATTTCGCAGTAGGAGCAGTGCTGGGACAGCGAAAAGATAAGAAGATGCATGTGATCTATTATGCGAGCAGAACAATGGAAGAAGCTCAGTGTCGATATGCTACGACCGAGAAGGAGCTTCTGGAAATTGTCTATGCTTTTGAGAAGTTTAGGTCCTACCTAGTAGGTTCTAAAGTGATTGTGCACACAGATCACGCGGCTTTGAGATATTTGCTGACCAAGAAGGATGCCAAACCGCGCCTACTAAGATGGATTCTTTTGCTCTAGGAATTCGATCTTGAGATCAAGCATAAGAAGGGAATTGAGAATGGAGTTGCAGACCATCTGTCCAGGATGAGGATCGATGAGGAGACTGCTCTCGATGACAGCCTCCTAGAGGAGCATGTTTACATGATTGGTCTATACAGCGGGAACAGCCTGGATACTCATACCTCAGGCTGTTCCGCCGAACCAGAACACTGTGTTGCTGTGATCAAGAAAAGATATTCCCATCTACCTTGGTTTGCTGAGATCGCCAATTTCTTGGCTGCTGAGAAAGAACCCATTGAGTTCACTTGGAATGATAAGAGGAGTTTCTGAGGGACATAAACACTACTTTTGGGATGAACCGTTCCAATATCGACATTGCAAGGATGGAGTGTTCTGATGATGAGTTTCAGAAGCTGAAATTCCAGGGATTCTACATCACTGTCATGGTTCCTCTTACGCCGGTCATTTTTCCACCTTTAAAACGGTTTCCAAAATTCTTCAAGCCGGTTTCTGGTGGCCGACTATGTTCAGAGATGCTCATGCATTCATATCAAAATGCGATTCGTGCCAGCGACAATGTAACATTAGCAAAAGGAACGAGATACCTCAGAACTTCATACTTGAGATTGAAAGTGTTCGACTGTTGGGGAATAGATTTCATGGGACCGTTACCACCTTCATACAAGAACGATTACATTCTAGTTGCAGTGGACTACGTCTCAAAGTGGGTAGAAGTAATCGCTAACCCCACCAATGATGTGCGTGTTGTGACCAAGATGTTCAAAACAATCATCTTTCCAAGGTTCAGAGTACCTAGGGTGGTCATAAGCGACGGAGGCACGCACTTCATCAACAAGGTCTTCCAAGACCTCCTGAAGAAGAATGGTGTAAAGCATAAGGTCGTAACCGCATATCACCCTCAAACCAGCGGCCAAGTGGAAGTATCTAACAGAGAGATCAAGAGAATTCTGCAGAAGACAATCGGAACAACTCGTAAGGACTGGTCTCTCAAATTAGATGATGCGCTGTGGGATTACAGAACAGCCTACAAGACGCCACTTGGGACCACTCCTTATCACCTGGTCTATGGCAAGGCGTGCCATCTCTCGGTGGAACTTTAATACAAGGCAGCATGGGCTGTCAAACTGCTCAACTTCGACATCAAATCAGCCAAGGAGAGGCATTCAATCAAGATTCACGAGCTGGAAGAGATCAGGAACCTGGCTTATGAGAGCTGTTGGGGTCAAAAACGGTTATCTCGAAATCTACGGCTAAAGATCCTTCCAAACTCAAAGATTTCCCGCACTAACGGTCAACGGGGGAAAGATAGGGCGACGGAGAACCCACGGGTGGCAGAGAACCCTTACGGGCGGCAGGCGATACGAGTGCCTGGCACCGAGGCAAGCCCCGATGCCGGGCGTAAGCTGCCACGCAGTCGCCTTACGCCGCGAAGCCCTGGCGCCGTCGACGGTCTCGCTTCTGGTCTCGTCCTCGCCCTGGTCTCGTCCCATCATGCTCGGTCTGATCCCATCTTGGCTTGTTTGATCGATCTCGGGTTTGATAACTTATCACAGCCACGAATTAACATCTCTCGATTCAACTCGATTGAGTCATCCTCGTATGTTTTACGCATTAGAAAGGTTGGATTTCTCAGAGGATAGGTAAAACAAGATCATTAACTCTAACATCGCATCCTTTAGCTATACGGGTTTATTTTACGAAAGATAGTCTTTCCGAGAAATCGTGATAAAACGCTCAACGACTTAAGACAAGTCCACGGACTTACTTTACGATTTTAAGGATCAGGCCCAATCCAGACTATGGCGTTTATCCACTTCCGCATATCGGATAAACATCAAGTCACCGGAAAATAGGGAAAACTCGAGGATAATTACTTAAGATCGATTTAAAATGAAATATTTCAAGAGATAAACTTGGGCCCAAGCATGGCGGGTCCATCATCCTAAGGTAAACCACCTAGGAGTGAGTATATAAGGAGAGCAAGAGCAGAGGAGAAGAGGATCCAAAACCCTAGATTGAGACTCCAGAGAGCTCCGCTACTGATAGAACTTAGAATTTAGGCGGTTAGACTAGCAAGGCAGGCCCTAGAACGTCCGCCTCTGCTCTTCAAGAATCTCCTCGGCCTCCTAAGGATCGACAATTCTTTTACTTCAGAACCGCGACATAGAAACCCTAGGCAGTATCTTCGACATGCCTGCTCTATGACACAACGCCATACTAGATCGAACCCGCCAGACGGTTCGATTCTTGTTCAATTCTTTTCTAACTGAACTACGTCCGACTTGATCCTCGAAGCGCACGTAGGGCAGCCTTTCTTAAGGTCCAGTCCCAAATCTTAACAAAACCTTTTCCGCGATTTATTCGTCACTTGTCGCTGGCTGTCGAACGCCCTTCTTCAAAAAAGTCGGGTTAACTTGGCTTTCCTCCGCTTTTATTCATTAAAATCGACGTGTGAATTTCGGTTCCTACAGTTGGCGCCAGAAGGAGGGTGGACGGATTACTCTACGCGATACGGCCGCGAAACGCTGATCGGGCGCATGTCCGAAATATGAAAGAAAAACTTGGTTCTCGCAATAACGATGGTAAAACAACTCCAGCAGCCACTGTTCCTACGGGCCAACGGTTACTAAAACACCACGGTGCTCGAGCAAATCAAAAAAACTCAGCCGCTGCTTCCGCCACAGGAAGAGCACGAAAACGAGCTCGCATTTCTATCTAAACAGAAAGGGCAACGATAAAATCTATCAAAACCCAAAAATTTGTCTTGTTACCAAGTTAGAGAAATCGCGAACGCAGCAAGGTTTCTACAAAAACGCTTCGAGAACCTCTCGTAAAAATAAAACTTATTCTCCTCAACCTTGGGAAAACCCTAGATTAATCGCGAATAGAAGCACGCAAATCGGGTCACCGCCCCACCGCCAGATTTCTTCCAACAACTTCGAAGGCATTAACGGATCGCGGAGCCTGGATCGACGGTCGAAACAACAGCAGCATCGGCGATGCAGGACACGGCACGGGCGTAGACGCCGACGCCCGGCCGCAGGACCGCACGCCGGATCCGCCTGGCGAAGATCGACCACGCCGCTTCATACCGGCGCGTAGGCCGACCGCTGCTGCCTGACGCCGGGCGGCAGACCGACCGCTGCCTGACGCCGGCGCAGACCGACCGCTGCCTTGGTGCCCGGCAGGGCTTCTGGCACCGGCGGCAGACCGACCAGACCGTTCGGCGCCGCGGCAGGGTTTGAGCCGGGCGGCAGACCGATCGCGATCATACCGGCCGTGGCAGATCGATCACGTCAAGCGCAGGGCTGGACGCCGCGGCAGTTCGCTCTTTCCTCCGGCTCAGGCCGCAGGCCCGCTGCCTCGCCTTACGCGGCAGGTCTGCTGCCTCGTCCTACCATGCGCAGGGTCCTGGCTACCCATCCGCAATCGCTTGATCTCGGCAATGGCAACATCTGGTCCTTAAACCCATGTTCGGATTGTTCGAGAAACACGACGCATTCTTCCTCAAAGCCTTCTCGCATTGTTTAACAAAGCTCATATTCTAGAATCTAAGTTCAAGCCTCATTACTCAAACCTCGAAGACGGGAAGTCTACTTAATCCAAGTCCATCTCGATCCCGACACTCGAAATCTTGAAGACCATAAAGGTTCAATGATGAATGGATTTCGATTCATCCTATTAAACCATCACGGTTATTCTAAACACCAATCATCTCGACTATAATGAGGAAATGGGATTCCTTCGAAATGTCAAACCTTCAAGACTATTTTCTAAAAAAATTATGTAAAGGTTTTAAATCTTCAGAGGCCAAGAATAAAACGCCTTGAAAACTGCCGAGAATTTAGGGAACTTAGGACCTGTGGATAGTCTAGCAAGCTAAGTCTTAGGAAAATTTCCAGTCTTGTTCCATTGTTCCTGATTGTCCGTGACAGAACATGCAAACCGATCTAGTCTCTAAAACCGAGAAACGATCATCGCCACGCCGCTCTAAAGCATACTCATCCCGCTCTAAAAGAAAGAAAAACGCACACGCCTTCGAAGAACGCTAACCCGCTTTTCAGAAAAGAAAAGGGAAGTAGGTACCATACTATACCCGTGATAATCCCATCTTCTAAAACTTTTGCTTCAGCATCAAGACAACGCTTTCACAAAGCAAACTCAAAGCAATAAGATTCGCCTAAAAACGCTTAGCGCATAGCCCAACCGCTACAAACATAGTCCTGAAAATTTATCGCTACTTCTCGCGAACCGCGACTAGAAAACGGTACCAACGCCAGACTAATAGCACGACGGTGAACTACGAAAATAATGAAATAATCTTCAGTAAACTCCATGAGTAGTTCAAGCAGCTGGCCCAAAGGTCAAATCATAGCGAAACATCTCCCGTAATCCGCTGAAACATCGCTACTTTAACAATTCATGCATTTTCTATCTCCATGAAACCGTCATCCATTACTTTCGATAACAAGAACATTTTAAAACAAAACAGCCTATGGAAAAAACATGATCGGTCCATGCAAAAGATTTCGCGAGACGCGAAAAGTGAATGAGGAAAACATAATCCGTGGTCGCTAATATCGCAAGTAATTTGTGAGAAACACCGGTTACCTTTGCTAAACCCTCTTACATCACTTTTACTTAAAAATCCTCTCAGATGGTCGAAGTCAATTCATACAAAAACTTTTGTAAAATGAACATAATGGGTCCAACGGGTAACTGTCATAGACAGTTTTGCCCGCTCGGCTCGCCACTCCCCGCGTTACGTCCGACCAGAAAATAATCACGCGAGGCTTAACCCGCGACGTGTCCTCAGCGCTTCATCCTTAAACTTTTTTCCCCTCGGATAAAATGAAACGATTATCATGCAACAAAAAAATTTTTATACTAACCATTCATCGTGATAACTGAGACCTAAAGTGGAAGATCGTTCTAAAAGCCATCAGCCATAACTCAGAAAACTCCGCTATGCTTGGCATGTCTATCTCGCAACGCTTATTTGGCTCCTCGCCAAACTACGCTTCTTCCGAAGCCCGGACCTGAATTCGCATCCCCATTAAGGACAATCAGAACTAACATGACCTTAATAAGGGTCATGGTCTGATCGCTTACCAACAACTTCCTTTACGATACGGCTGAATCTAGCCTCCATGCCAATCCAAAGCTACTGAGCGTACCACCGCTCCAATCACTTAACGCTAAAACAACAATCCACGATTTGTTCATAGAACGCCAAGTGACTATTACGCAAGCAATTTGTCGATAACCTTAATCAGAAATCATACGATAAACTCTTCATACCAAAACTCAGTCCTAACAACCATATGGTTAACGGAAGATTTAAACTTATCGCCAATCGATTAAGTTCTATACCCGTAAACACGCATGAAAAGAAACACTCGCGGACAAGGCTCCAAGAGTTATAACGAGCCATCCTTAATATATACAAATCCTTTAAGGCCAACACTTCACGGCTAATCGTGAATGTAGACGCTTCTCCTCGGTCAAACTTACGCGACCCTTGGTCCCGGCCCAAACCGAAACAATATTTTCAGGCTGCTAACATTCGCAAAATATCTCCAAAGCCCGCCAACATTTCAACCACAAAATGCGCACAAGGAAAACTCGACCTTCAGATCGCGAGACGCCGCACGCGAATGACATTCTTTTCCTCAAAACGCTCTGCACGAAATCCTCGCCTCTAGAACTCAAAACATACAAACACACCTCTAAACGGTAACATGCCTCTAAACTGGCATCATTTCGTTGTTGCTGATCACAACAAACAAAATCTAACGCCCTAAACAGACAAATAGCAGCTTCTTCGCGGTAGGTGGCTCTCTGCATCCGACAAGGATAAACATAGCTGCTATACAAGAAATCCAAATTTTGGTTTAGCTCTTCAGAAGGAAGTAGCTCGACTCACTTACAAATCATATAAGCCGACAACAATACCATGGATTTTAAACGTACGAGTCAGGTTAAAATCGCGAAACAGTGCAAAACGAAGCCGATTTGTCATCGCAAAGCCTCAACCGAGAGTAAACCTAGGTCTTGCCTAAACCCAGCCACGCTGGATCTTGATATCTCACAGACATAGTATGGTATACGATCCAAAATTTGTCTCTTCACTTGCTGCCTATTCGCTTTACTAACTTTTCACAGAATCGGTAAACCCTGGAAAATCTCGCTTTTATGCAAACAATAGGTACGGTGATCATCAGGAACTAGGAATGAGACGACAACTCACACCCTCTTTCTCATACTCAAAAAACTAAAGTTCATAAATAATCAAAGAACGCTTCATAGATTGAGACAGCAAAGTTCAAACAAAGCCCCAAAAGGCGCAGGGATTTAGCCACCAACGCCAGTCCCGTAATACATCCTGGCCTCTTAACGGCCGAAACACATATAAAACAAAATCCCCGGCGATTGATAAACCTAGACGCTCCCTGTGAGCGCCACCTTCATCCTAAAACTCACCCGCGATAGGGACAGCTCGCCATCGCTCTCCTCGTCGCAGACCACCACTACCTTCGCCCGCTTCAGCCTCGCATCCTTCCGCTTCCTGATCTTCTGAGTCCTCGAGGTCGGGCTAGGGTGCATTCGCCTGCAGGCCGCAAGGATCGATCGGTCTCGCTTCGGAGGTCGCCCACTCTCCTTACAGACGATAGTCTGGCTTCCTCCGAGTCCAAAGACGGGCCTGCTACCCTGGCAACTCGAAGCTCTTTCAGACTCCCTCGATCCCCGCTAAAGCCAAGTCCCTCTTGCGGACAGCTATCAAGGACTCAAACAGGATGGCTATCCTCGCCGACGACCAAAGAAGTCGCCACGAGCATCGGCAACCTCCGAGGATCCATTGGAGTCCATCTCCTCATGAGTCCGATCTTCGCTGAAGACGGCGGAATTCGAGTATTTGCTCTCTTCTCCTTCTTCACCTTGAGTAGTGAACTCGCTGTCTTCCCAATCACGCCAAGGTCACTGATACGAACCTCAAGCTAGGACGTCTGGGCAGCATGGGTATCCTCGACGGTTCGCAGTGCAGCCTCAAGACGCCTTCTGCTTCCAAATGACGACTCCAGCTCTTCGATAGACGAATGACTTCCACCCACACTCGCCAAGCATTCCGCCAATCAGCGCATACAAACTATCCGCAGAAGGGTAAATATCATCATAAAAAGGGGATGATGACGATTTCTCATGAAAAGAATCCTTAGCCGAAAATTTCGATTTTCAAAACTGAATCATTCGCGCAAAATCGCCTCCGATCTTACGAGCTGGGGCTAACTGCTGGGGTCAAAACGGTTATCTCGAAATCTACAGCTAAAGATCCTTCCAAACTCAAAGATTTCCGCACTAACGGTCCAGTGGGAAAGATCGCATGACGGAGAACCCACGGAAGCAGAGAACCCTGGCGCCGCGTAGACGGAGCTGCTCGCGACCGGGCGTAAGCCTCCCCGGCCGCGTAAGCGCCACGCTAGCTGGCCTGGCACCGGGCGTAAGCCCCAGCGCCGGGCGCGAAGCGCCACGCTGCCTGGCGCCGCAAGCCTCTGCCTGGTCGACGGTCCTCGCCTGGTCTCGGTCCTCGCCCTGGTCTCGGTCCTCGCCCTGGTCTCGGTCCCATCATGCTCGGTATGATCCCATCTTGGCTTGCTTGGATCGATCCTCGTGGGTTTGATACGATCACAGCCACGAATTAACATCTCGATTCGACTCTATTGGAGTCATCCTCGATGTTTTACGACAAAAATTAGAAAGGTTGGATTTCTCAGAGAATATCGTAAAACAAGATCGATTAACTCAACATCGATCCTTTAGGCTATACGGTTTATTTTACGAAAGATAGTTCTTCCGGAAATCGATAAAACGCTCAACGATTTAAGACAAGTCCACGGACTTACTTTACGATTTTAAGGATTCAGGCCCAATCAGACTATGCGGTTTATCCATTTCTAACATCGGATAAACATCAAGTCACCGGAAAATAGGGAAAACTCGAGGATAATTACTAAGATCGACGAAAATGGAATATTTCCAAGAGATAAACTTGGGCCCAAAGGCGCAGGTTCATCATCCTAAGGCAAACCGACCTAGGAGTGAGTATATAAGGAGAGAAAGAGCAGAGGAGAAGAGGATCCGAAAATCCTAGATTGAGACCTAGAGAGCCTCCTAGCTGATGTAACTTAGAATTTAGCGGTTAGACTAGCAAGGCAGGCCCTAGAACGTCCGCGCCTCCTCGCCGCTAATCTCCGCCTCCTCGAAGGATCGGACAATTCTTTTACTTCAGAACTCCGCACATAGAAACCCTAGGAAGTATCTTCGACATGCCTGTTTCTATGACAACGCCATACTAGATCGAACCCGCAGACGGTTCGACTCTTTGTTCAATTCTTTTCTAAACTGAACTATGTCCGACTTGATCCTCAAAAGGTAATGAGGCAGCATTTTTAAGGTCCAGTCCCAAATCTTAACAAAACCTTTTCCGATTTATTCGTCACTTGTCGTTGGCTGTCGAGAGAATCCAGACCTTCGTGGAAAGTCGGTTAACTTGGCTTTCCTCCGCTTTTATTCATTCAAATCGACGGTGTGAATTTCGGTTCCCACAAGAGCTCAAAGATCTACAAAGAGAAGACCAAGGCGTATCATGACAAGCGGATCATAATCAGAAGCTTTGAACCGAACGATCAGGTCTTACTCTTTAACTTCAGGCTGAAGATGTTCCCTGGTAAGCTCAAGTCAAGATGGTCTGGACCCTTTACAATCAAGGAGGTTCGACCATATGGAGCTGTAGTCTCGCTGGACATAATAGGAGAATTTGTTGTGAATGGTCAGCGTCTCAAGCCCTACCTCGCTGAGACAACAATCGCAGAAGGTGAAGAAATTCCTTAGGCGATCCCTGCACAGCTTGATCGGCCAACCAAAGTCAAGTTAGTGACTTAAACTGCTGGTGGGAGGCAACCCACTGGTAAGTGAATATTTCTTTCCTTTTATTTTTCTGTAGTTTGTTTTTAATTTTGTTTCAGGAAAAGAAAACTGGAAATTTCCTAAGGAGCAGTCCATCGATCGTTTCACCGGAGAACAGCTGTTCCCCGTGATAAGTTTTGGAACAAAACAATAATAATAATAATAATAATAAATAGTAGGGAAGCGGTTAGGTTCACCTATTTAAGGCTGACCCACCCCACCCCACTTCCTCCCCATTCACCTCAAAGCACTCTCTCAACCAAATTCTCGACTGAGATGATTCTTGAACTGGTTTATCACTATGAGGACGAGTTCAACCCCACCTTTGAGAACACCCACTTCCATGGCACGAGGAAAGCACTGTTCCCTCAAGCTCACCAAATTCAACGAGATCTACGACATAGCCGACACCCGAGAGATCTCTCTTGTGAAGAGCTTCAGCTTGCAAAGACTTTCTGGGACCTTATTTCATTTTGAGACTTCAAGCCTCGCCAGCCAACCAGTCCCACATCCGCAACCCTACAGTGCGGATCATTGCCAAGGTGCTGAGCAACATACTGTTCGGAAGGATCAGGCCTCAAAGGTCACCAACGGAGAACTCCAAATGCTCTACTGGACTGAAGGATCAGATACAAGGAGCACGCGAGGCATTCTGGTTTAAAGGTTCTCACAAACCCAGGTTACCTGCTTGCGAGATGTTCACCGAAGAAGGCCCTGTTGATGAGAGGTTCGAGACGAAGGATCGATGTGGCAGCCTCCTCACTCCATTGTTCTCTATTTCGAGATTGACCTCACCGCCTATGAATTTTTTTCCGAGCGGCTTACATAGATGTCCCCTACCTGATCAAATGCCACATCCACCGCACGAGCACTTACATGTTCCAAGACAAGGATGGCAACTATCTCTACTGCACGCCCCACAGAAAGAGATCACTCGCAGGACAAATTAAAACATCCGCTTTCCTTCCAGAACCAAACACCTCTGCGATGATCCACGCCTTGTTCTCGAGGACGTTGAGGACATTACCTGAGACCATGTATGACTTGGAGGACATTGAGGACGATGCTGACGATGAGATTCTTACCGCTGGATGATTGACTCAGCGAAGAACAAAGGCCTCATGAAGAGGATTCTCAATATCATCACCGGCGGCTGTTTCAAGGGTCAGCAAGACAAAGCACGAGCAAGAGCACACAGAAGACAGGCCATCGACCAGGCAAAGAACCGGCTGGATCATCAGCAGGAGGAGAGCGACATCGCAGAACAGAGGACAGCTGGTCATTCGGGAGCGGGAGCCGGACTGATCCCCCACCGCCTATCACCATTGTTTATCCATCTGAACAATTTATTTTTCTGCTTTTCAATTATTTTATTTGGTTTGTTTTAGCCTTCGATTTATTTTCACAACCAGGGATGGTCTGAAGTAAGTCCGGGGAGGTTGTGTTTCCTTTGGTTTTCTTGTTAGAGTCAGTCCTTATGTTTTTCAATTTTATCGAGTCAGCTTTTAGATCAAGTCAGCTTTTAGGATCGAGTCAGTTAAAACTCTTGTGGGAACTAGGACCTTATTTTATGATGATCTTTAACCACCTCGCTTTAACTTTCTTATTCAATGACCTTAAAGGGACGAAAGACCCACACCGGGACCTGGAACACCCTGACTTATCTCACTTGACTCTCCAGAAGTTTTCAGCTGGTCAGGTTACACTGGATAGACTTAAATCCACCTAACTTGAACCTAATATTGACTGCAATTACTCTTGTTATGGGCACTAGATCAGGAAACGAGAACCACACTCGGACTTCTCTTTTACCAATCTGGCTGTTCCTGAGTGGCTAGCTCATCTTTAGCTAGTTCCCACCTTTTACCTAAGCCTTTGTTTCACCTTCATGCATTCTGTTTTCAGTTTCATATATGCAGATATGTGAAAAGGTCGGAGAGGAAAGGATCGACGCAGCCTCTTACTCGCATTTGCAGATTCTCATTCGAACAAGGAGAATAGTCAGCTGGAAGCTGTAGTAACTGCTCCCAGCAGTCATCACCAAAACAGAGATGGGAACAGGTCAAGCAAGTAGAGCCACCAGTGGTAATTCTCAGTTTATTACCTCCTCTCGTGACACTTTCATCATTGATCTCATTTTCTGTAACTGCATCTATTCACTTTCAAAAAAAAATCTATGTACATTCTTTTTCTTATGAGATCATTGATGGAGAAGGAGGATTGTTGTCGCCCTACGTAACAATTCAGTTAGAGCTAGACGAGGAAGAAGATTCTGATGTACACACTTTAAGAACAGTTGCTCTGATCTGATCGGTCGAACTACTTCTACTTGTTTGACATACTGTCTTTCTTCACAACGACCCTGTTCATGAGCATTCTAGTGGGGTACTATGTGGACTATGATGCGAAAGAAACAACTGAGGAAGTATGAACCACTGGGATGTAGAACAGAAGATATGGTACCAGCGAATAGGAGCACGGATTGTCGGAGCGGTTGCTCCAAGGTCAGCAAAACGAGTAAGAGCTGTGGACATCAATGGGTCCGCTATTTTATATCATGTATCCACTACAAAAATTGGTAGCCCCTAAACACTCTTTAACTCCACCATTAAATTAGCATGTTCCATACCTGGCGCCTCTACCCTGAATAGTGCATGTGATGAGAGGTTCACCACTCTAAAATGAATGTCGGAGTTCTGTCTCGATAGTGTGCCTTTTCAGGTTTGGGATGTGAGTATGGAGCCGATCTTCGAACAGCGATCAGTGGGGTTCCGGTAGAGTGTGTGGTCCTAATCTACTGCTTGTATGGTTCAGAGATTTGTGGTTAAGGTATGGTTGTTGAGAATAGACGAGTTTCCACACTTTCAAACCTTTCTCCTGTGCTTTTACTTGCCCTTGTTCGTGGACAAACAAGGATCTAAGTCTGGGGAATTGATATATGGTGTTTTGACACCATTGTATATATGTTTTCTAACAAGTTTTCAATGTTTTATCGAGTTAGTCTTGTCCTTTTGAGTCAATTCAGGTCTGGAGTAGGCTGAAGAGTTGAAGGGAGGTGCATGATGAAAGGTGCAAGAATTGGAGTCTTTCACGCAGAACAACCAGGCGGAGTCAGACAGTTGATCCCGATGAGCAATCATGGAGCAACCAGGCGGACTGTTCCGATATTTATGGAAGTTTCCATATCTTTGAAGATTTGCTTCAATCACTCTCTCTCTCTCTGAAGTCGATGGCACCTCCATATAAAAGCCCTATCTATCTTATTTTTCTACGCTAGTTTTGCAAGAGACCTAAACTTGTTTTACTTTTGTGATTCTCACTTTGTGGGAGACGGCTCCTTCTCATCAAGAGGATCATCCTGAACCCTATTTGATTTCTCTCTGGAATTATATGCAGTATCATTCAGTTATCATGTCTTGTTCATCTTGTTTAATGGCTGAGTAGTCGGCTAGCTTGTCTAGGGTTCTATGATGTTGATCGATGAGCTAAACATAGATAAGCAATCAATTATGTGTCTTCATTCATTCAGTTCTTAATGCTTGCTTTAAATTGATCACTTATTGTTAGATCTTAAGTTTAATCTGCTCATTAACAGTGTAGTAGATAGCTTGATCATTGGGTGAATAAGCCGAGTATCCCTTATCAGCGAAAGTAGATATTAGGGTGCTCGGTGAACCTATCGGACTTGATCTCTAATGCTTGTAATCGAACCTTGAAACGAGAGATTAGGCGCCAAGGTCGATCCGCAAAGGGAACAGGTCCACGACAGTGGGCTGTTCTACTAGAGTGATCCGAAGTTCTAGATTGCTATATCCTGCTTGAATAATTGTTTGGCTCAGTATTAACAGCCAGTGAAGATACCCTAGACTGGTTTCTCTCATTCTGAATTTAATCTTCGCAATCATTTACTTATTTGCTTGTTACTAATCAATCAATACCTCCTTTAGTATTAGCTAAGTTGACAACTAATAGAATAAAGTGTGAACTGGTCCTCTGGATTGAACCTTAAATACTTCAATTACAACCTGTTAACTCGACAGTAGAAAAGGTCTAGCTTTAGTGTATCATTTACTCATTTCTGTTTTAATTTCCATATACTTTCCTTGGCATGCTTATTGTTTCTCAACCATGAAACATCTCCTGAGCTATAAGTATATTATCTGATATCAACCTTCCTGCCAAAAATGCCGATTGAGTCTCCGAAATAAGTTTGGGGACATAGTTTCAATCTTTGACATAAAACTGTCGAAATGATCTTGTACCCGACATTACATTGACTTATTGGCCTTAGTTCTATCGTCCTTGTAGGCCTTTCCGTCTTTGGGATCATACATATATTGGTGATATTTAACCTTGGGTCCATATTTCCTGAAACCTGAAAATTATTCACCATCTCCACCAAATCATTCTTGATTATATGCCAAGAATGTTGGAAAGAGAGATGTCATTCGTCGACCTGGAGCCTTCTCGTGATGCATCATAAACAAAGCCTGTCATACCTCATCCTCAGTCCCTACCAGTAACTTTTGATTAATCTGAGTCATGATGCTCGGTGTGAACTCCTCGAGCAAGTTATCAAACTCTGATGGGGAAGTGGTACTAAATAAATCCTCGAAATAGTCTACTGCCACTTTCTCGACACCCTGATCCTCCGTGATCCAATTTCCATCCTCATCATAAAGTCCCACAATCCTATTACGACACGTTGCTTTGTTAAAGTATGGTAGAATTTTGTAATAAGATCCCCAAATGTGTACCACATATTCTGGATTTTCTGATGCTAGTAATCCTCTTCATCCATGTATGCATCCTGTAATTTCCTCGAGACCTCTAAAATTTCCTCCTGGGACCTATGGTTATATGTTTGTATCTCTTCGAGGGCTTTTTGAAGATCATTAATTTTTTCCTTCCCATATGGTGGATTGTTTTCCGCCATTTAGTACGTGATGACAATTACTAATTTTGTAACAATATCTCTGTTGCCTCCATTATATTCGGACCATCCCATAGCAATTGATTCCATAAGACCTTCTTGTCCGCTCCATCTCTTATCAAAATGAAATTTCCTCTCCTCCTGGAGCTTTATCCTCTAGGTAAGCCACTACTAGGCGATGGTCAGACCCTACCATACTTAAATATTTTGTATAAGAACCCGAAAGCAGTTGTGCCAATGTCTCCTCTTTCAGAACATATTGAGCATTTTGGTAAGACCACATGTTCGATTTTCTTCATTTGGTAACCTTTTGTTGCTTACAACTATTACTTTTCGAGAACTCTTTTTGTTGCTTAAAGCTCTTACCTTATTTTGAAGCTTTTCTCTGTTTTAAAACCATTTGAATGCTTTTTAATATGCAGTTTTTTCAAATCTGAGCCAATCTTTTGAAGACTTCCTTGTCTTCCAGGGAAGTCTTCTCGAAATTCTTCTAACATATAATGCACTAGAAGACTCTTCGTGGAAGTCTTCTAACAGAGTCTTCTCCCATGTCTCCTTTTTCATAACAGATCTGAGTGTTTTTGGTAAGTTTCTATATATGATTCTTCTTCATTTTGTAACCTCTGGTTGCTTAAAACTATTATATTTTTTTCAAACTAAAACTCTGCAACCTCTGTCAAATCTCTTACAACTTGAAAACACCAAACTTTATATCAATTTATCATTTTTTGTCTCATGTCTTTCTTACTAATTTATCTTGTTTCGCATGTTTTTTATTACATGGTTCTCATCTTTTACTCTTTTAAAGGTAGATCTAAATTTTTTGGATATGTGTTTTTATGTGTTCTAAAAGGTAGATGTAACTCATCTTCCACTCATTTTCTCTTTTTTGAAGTCATTTAAACGTTTTTTGATTTGCAGGTTTTTCAGATATAAGTCAGACTTATGGGAAGTCTCGGTATTCTTCTAACTTATAATGCGAAGAAGACTTCCTGGAAGTCTATGACGGAGTCTTCTCCCATGTCAAGTGGAGTTCAAGATTTTCTTTGTGGAGGAATGATCTATAAGAGTTTTGTTTATGGTCCTGTTTTGTGATTTGTTGGTGTACTCATTTAGTTGTGAATTATTTTGTAACTTTGAAGAAATATTAATGAATAAAATTTGGGAAATATGTTTACGCCTACAATATTATCTTGTCAAAAGAACTTGACATTATTGAAGTTATTGATATAACTCCAATAGAAAACAAAATAAGACAAAAACTAGTCAAATTTACTACAACTTAGTCAAATTCACAAAATATCAACCAATACATAAGTTCAAACATATAACAGTTTAAATAGAAGTCTCTGGAAGTCTTCCGAAGACTCTGGAAATCGTCTCGAAAGACTTCTCAGAAAAATTCTTGTAACACTTCTCTCGAAGAAAAATTTCAAGCAGGAAATTTAAAGAGAAAAAATAATATAGCGGAAATTAAAATTTAAGCGGAAACTCAAATTTTAAGTGAAAATTAAAATTTCATATTTCATGAAAGTTAAAAGTATATATTATGATCTTCAAAACACATACACGATGTGACTAGATATTTTAAAGTTACTTAACACTTTTGAAAGTTAAAAACATATCTTAAAATTACTTAACAAGTATATAAAACACTAGAAGACTTCCACGGAAGTCATCTCGAATTAGCTAAGAACAATAATAAACACTTAATGTTGGTAACCTCATAATTAAAACCAATTAAGTTATGAATTTTATTCAGAGTCCTAATATCTAATATATATGAATTAGCAAGAAAATGTTAAAAAAGTCTTTATAGTTTTGAGAAAATGAAAGTTTATTAAACTTTGACGTAGAAGACTTCCACGAAATTGCCCAGAAGACGCCTAGGAAGTCGCCAAGAAGACGCCTAGAAGTCTTTCATTTAAGTCATTTTACAATTGAAAATTTACAAAGGAAGACTTTCGAGAAGTCTCATCTATAGCTTCTTTAAGTCTTCCTTTGTAAATATTTTCTTACTTTTGTTTTGAAATATCCTTTGTAAATAACAGAGAAGACTTCCCGGTAAATCATCTAGGATAAATAGTTAGTTTTGCAACTGATCAAATTATATTGTGTCAGAAATTTGACTTTTTCTTGAAAACTTACATGGAAGTCTTCCACTAGAAAAATAAAACTTATTTAATTTTAACTAGACAACTTCTATGTAAGTCGTCTTAGATTATTTTTGCAATTAAAAAATAAAACTTAAATATTTAATTTTAACTAGACGACTTCCATGTAAGTCTTTCGCAGAAAACTTACACGGAAGTCTTCTCAGATAACCAAAGGTTTGACCAGAAATTCAGAATAAAACTGGAATACTTACTTGGAAGTCGTGATAAATAAAATTAAATATTTAAGTTTATTTTTTCAGTTGCAAAAATAACCCGAGATGACTTTCACACAGAGTGTAAAGATTTCCACCAACAGTTGAGAAGACTTTCCGAAGTCTTATGTTGGAAGACTTCCATGTAAGTCTTCGTATTTTCGAGATTTTTGTTAACAAAAAGTTGGAAGACTTCTAGAGAAGTCGTCTCTAAGAAATTGACATAAATTCAATTGCAAAACTAACATATGCATTGACCAGAAGACTTCCTTATAAGTCTTCTCATTGTAGAACTTACATGGAAGTTTTCTAGTGAACATATCTGAAAAAAAATCAAAAATCATTGTTAGATCCAATGAGGCTCATGTTTAGCTTCTCTAAGCACACATCACTTTTTAATGAAAAGTACTCACTCGTTCTTGACCAAGAATCATGAACTTGAGTAACTCGAGTAAGCTGAAATAAAAAAAATGGGGATTTTGGGATGAAATAAAAGAGGAATTGAAAGGAAAATGGTTTGTATGTGTAAGAAATAAGAGTATGAAGATGTAGATGTAAATGTTGATTTTAGGTGCATTTAGAGCTTAAAATTGTTTGTTCATGGTGGTCGATGTATCGATGACAATGGCAATATCTTAAATAAAAGAGGAAGATGAGGATGATTGAGTAAATCAACCATTTTCAAAAAATGAAATTAAAAAAAGTAACGGTTTTTTCGTGAATAATCAAAACTTTTGGGATGAATATGGCAAATAGAAGTTCCAAAAAATTCATGGGTTAATTTTGTATTTGACTTTGAGTTTTGAGTCATTTTTAAAAGACTTTTTGAAACTGCGGAAAATCTAGAGTTGAAAATAAGATTTTAGTAAGATATTTAAAATAACAAATAATTATTTTATATAAAATTTAAAGTTCAATATTAAAAGATAACTTAGTATATGAGTCTGACAAAAATATATATTTAAATTTTATAAAAATACAATAGTAAATTTAGTTGATATTAATATTATTTGATTATATTGTATATCCAACTGTAGGTTATGTTTATTATTACTGTTTTTGCAGACTATTTAATAAATATGTAAATATTTATCAATTATCATACAAGATGAATAACATATAGTTAATTTATATTATAATAAAAAACTTTGACCAATATTAAAAGTTAAAAAATAAATTAATATTACAATTTTAAAGATTTAAAATATAAAAAAAAAAACTAATATGAGGCAAGTTATATAAATGATTATCTTATTTTCACAGAATTATATTTATTTAAACTTTATGTTCATTATCTATACTGTAAAATAAATATTTTATAAAAATCACATGTATAAATCTCTAAGTTTCAGTAAATAATATTCTGATAAAATTAATAATCCGCTTTAAAATGCGGATCAAAACTAATATCACATTGTTATATAGTTATTTGAGTACATAAAATAGGATTTACTAGTTAAAGAAATAAATAAAACTGGAAGTATTAAATATCTAATGATTTATTTTTCATTTATAATATTATAGAGTTACATAGTAACTTACAACACCAAATTTAAACAATTTATTTATTCATTCATCAAATAAGCTAAATTTTATTGATTTAAATTTGATCAAAATTCGTGCAAAGAGGTCATCACTCATCACCACAACCTAAAATAAATAAAAGGAAATTACTAACAACTGCTAAAACACAGCTTCTACAAGTATGTGTCTTTTCTTAGACCCAAACCCAACAATGTGGGTTAGATAAATTCTTCCTTCCTTTACAGTAGCCGCTGAGACTAGCCGATGAAACATACCACTCCTGAACAAACCCGTCACAGAAGCTGTCCGCCACTCGTCTGAGCTTTCCACCAATCTCGTAGAAGGATTACCTGAAAACACTAACTCAATAATCCATATGCAAAACTTGTCTAAAAATTATTTGTTAGACAACAAAAAATCAAAAGATATTAAGACTACCTGCAATAACAATCTTTGTTGGAGACAACAATTCGATCCCATCTCCAAACCTCAATGTACCACCAGTAACTTCAATGACATTGACTTTATTACTCTGATCTCCTTCCGTTAGGTCGATTTTGTATAGCAAACCAGAAAAAGTGTGGATAACGATGAGGAACCCGGATGGGTGATAAACAATGCCGTTAAGAGCGACCAGGTTAATGAACCAGCCAGGTGGAGTGAAGAGAGGGCTTTTAATGGTGGCCACGAGCTTCCCATTGACATCAACTTTCCAGATTTTACTTCCTTTTGCATCGGTAACATAAGTGTTGCCTTGTGCATCAAAAGCTACATCGTCTGCAAATGATATCTCTTTACCTGCATTTATCAAATTATAAAACAAGTCGAGGAACCTTTTGTCAGGTGTTGTTGGTTTGCTTAAACGAATCAACAAGAAAAAGTGAGAGATAAACAGTGAAAGTGAAATTATTACTAGGTCGATGTTTAACTTTGAGGCTAACTACTTCCACTTGTTCCAAAAACAACAAGCCAGTTAATTATGAATTATTTATGTGATATCCATTATACACATATAAGTCTATGAACAGATATAAGTATATGTTTTGTTGCAAATTATAAACCAAAAGTATATGATATCCATTATTCATTATACACATTTATGTGGTGATATCCATTGTGTCAAATTCTACTTAATCTCCAAATTAAACTGTCTTGTTGTATTTATCTCTCTCTCTCTATATATATATAACTATTCATGAAATAAAAGATCTTTCTCGTACTTCTTCTATTCGCAACAATTATGTATATCTACTTTGCAATCTGAATGTGTTTAAGAGAAATTAAACTACGATATAAAAAAAAGAACCATACCGGATTGACATGAATCCTATTAAAATTTTCAAATATCTAGAAACACAAGAATTATAAGAAAAAAATTTTTTTATTAGTTTTAGAAAATACTCAAAACTAAAGTTCTCAATGTTTCTCAGGTCTCTTCCGAAACAAATCTCCATTAGACCATATTTATATGAAAATAATTCTTTTTAACATGTGGGATATGTGGGAACCGAAATTCGCACCGTCAATTTCCGATAAAGATTTACGGAGGAAAATCGAGTTAACCCGATCTTCCTTGAAGGTCCCGGATATCTGCTGGGCCGCACACGAAACAATCAATAAAAATAGAAGTTGCGAAAATAGAAATCGTAAAAGTTGAGCGAAAGAGATCTTATTTCTGAATTCTCGCTTTGAGCGCGGTACAACAAGAAAAGAAATCGGCCGTAGCTGGCTGTCAAGTCCGCTAGTCTGGTCGCCTAAGTCTATCCTAGTTGAGTCGCAGCTCGCTAGTGAAAACAGAAAAGAATGCTAAATCGCCAAGTGCTAAGTGCTTGAAAGCTTGTGATCTGGTTTGCTTCTTGCTCAAAGCTCTCCTTATATACTCCTCCTATGACGGTCTATCTTCTCGGGCTGAGTCGGGCTTTTTCCATTTTCGCCCATCTTTGTGTTTATCGGAAACTTGACATTTATCTTCGAAATCTTGACATTTATCTTCGGAAACTTGATATTTATCTTCTGGAAACTTGACATTTATCTCTTATGTGAGGATAAAGATAAACCGTCATAGTTATCCTTCCTTTCGAAAATCGACGTACGCTTTGGCCACGCTACCGTTTAGCGCTTTTACGGTTTTCGAAGGACAGTCTTTGAAGGTTTCGTGTTTCGCGGAACCTCAATTCCTTGTTTAGTCGAAAGTGGCGTTCTAGAGTAAACGTGATCATACCAAACTTGAGATTGATCCGAACAAGCTAAGATGGGATCGAACCGCACGATCCGAGACCGACGAGGGCGCTGACCGACGCCAGCCAATTCGCGACGGTGCCACGCAGCCAGGCGGGTGCCGCCGGCGCCAGGCAGGTGCCGCCGGCGCCAGGCCGGCGCTGCGGATCGGTGCCGCCGGGCGCCAGTCGGAAGCCGGGCGCCAGGCCGCTACGTGGACGGTGCTGCCGGCGCCAGGCCGCGTCCAGCTGCCGCAGCCGCCGGCCAGGTCGGTGCCGCCAGGCCAGCCCGCGTCTCGTGCCGGCGCCAGGCCAGCTGGCCCGCCGGCCGCCAGGCCGAAGTGCCGCCGGCGCCAGGCCAGCCCGCGCCGTAACGCCAGCCGCCAGTCGGTGCCGTAGCCAGCCCGCCAGGCCCCGCGCTGTGCCGCTGCGGTCGGGTGCCGCCGCGCCAGGCCGGTGCCGCCCAGCTCGCCCCTGCAGGCCGCCGTGCCAGGCCGCCTTGCCTGTGGTGGTTTTTCGTTGTTCGATCTTTCCTCGCGGTCGCTTTGCGGAAATCTTTGAGTTTGGGAGGTCTCTACCGTGATTTCGAGATAATCGTTTCTAATCCAACGAGATTCGCAGTATCGGGATTTGAGATGGACTTGATCTGCGGTTTTTTCCGTCAAGGATGCGAGCAATGTGGCTCGAGTTTTAGATGTATTAAAAGATGAATCTTTTAAACAATCGGAAGGCTTTACGGAAGACTCATTGTAGATCTCGGACAATCCGACATGGGTTTCAAGGGACCAAGATGCAGCCATTGCCCGAAATCATGAGATGATGATCGCACGGATGGCGCCACCCTGCCGTTGGCCAGATGGGAGTGGACGAGCCCGTGAGTTTTATCGGCGACGACCGCTTTTTGGATTTGATCGCCGCTGGCTTTTCTTTCGAGGATTTTCGTGACGATTTCGTCATTGACCGATTTTGACCCCAGTTAGCCCCAGCTAGCTAGGAACCGTAGAGCCTGTCGGATCCTAGCGCGTATAGTAGCCGGTGTGAAGGTGTTGAGACGCATCGTTTGCGAAAATCGGGTAAATAGTGATTTTACCTCCTTTATATGGAGTAAGAAATCTCATTCTTACTTCATCACAAGGTTTTACAATGTCTTCAAGATCTTCAAAGAGAAACTCTTCTTCCCATTCATCTCGGATGACTCTCCTGCCCATGACGGTGAAGCAGAGGAGTCGTCGAGGAGGAAAAGAAGAATGCATATTACCGAGCCCTTGTAGGTTCGCCCCAACACTGCCAGATATCCCTGTTCCGAGGAGGCCTCCGAGGCAGCCCTGCCTTTTGCGCCGAGCTCGTTTCTCGTAAATATCTCAAGGTTCTTCGAGATTTTTACCAGGTTCTGAAGGAGTCAAATTCGGATTCCCGTTGGTAACGAGTGCAAGGAATCCTCCGCAGGTTTCTTTACATGTTACTGCTTTCTTTACGCATTCGCCGATGTGGTTCCCAATCCCTGGTACCATTGTTTCGTGCGCTTCACCGCTTCAAACTTCGATCAGCCAACTCAGCGTTCCTGCCTTGGAGAGTTGGCTTGGCGTACTGATCGCTAGCTACGAACTCGGGATTGATCTTGGTCCCGATGATTTCGAAGGTCTTTGGGGCACTCGGCCGACGGGGAGTGACGGTTACTACTCCATGCTGCCTAAGAAGGATATGGCCGGATTCAGGGACCTCAATCCCAAATCGTGGCAGGAGCTTCTTCTTCGTCCAAATAGATGGCGAAGTCTGTCGAGGAGAGCTGCCTCCATCTATTTCCGCGAGCATGGAACTTCAACCGAGGTAATACGACGAAAACCCTGTTGTCTATCTCACCTTTTCGGAAGTGCGAGTTTTAGTGAAAAATTTTCGTTTTGTAGGGAACAACCCTACCGCGCATTTGCCTGGTGACGTCTTTGTCAAGAGAGATCTTCTTCGCCAAAGGCCGTTTTTCTGGAAATCCTTCACCCTCGAACGGATCCGAGATGCGGTTAGGCTTTATCGGTCCCGAGGTCCTGTCCCGTCAGATGACGTAACCTGTCACCGCGTCCTACCGGAGGCACGCATGAGGTCTGAAGGGAAATCGATGATGGGGAAGGCTCGGAAAGTCCTTCACCGTTGGGAGAAAAACCTAGTTTTGCTCCAACGGAAAAGCGGAGCCAGCGTTTTCCACCTAACAACTTCTTTGATGGCCTCCGAGTTTACTACTGACGAAGTCGGAGGATGAGGAGAAACAACGGGTTTTGCCGAGGGCTCCCAACGTGTCAACGAGGTTTGGCCCTTCAACTTCTTAACCTTGCGTTCAATCTGTATATAAGCATGCTTGCTGATCTTGAGTTTTATGCAGGGACTAAGAGTGTTTAGCGAGGCGCTTGACTCGAAGCCGCAAATCCAGGATTGCTAACTTCAAGACCACAGAAGGAGCGAGCTTTTCCGGTCCGACAAGAGGTGAAGGCACGTAACGCGAAGCGCTGAGCTTCACGCTCGGCCTTGACGGCGAAAGGAGAGGAAGAAGGATGGTCGAGCGAGGTGGCAAGACGGCGAATCGTTTGCTGCTGAGTTTCAATGTTTTAAAGAAGCTCAGGAGTTTGTTGGTGATTTCCGCGAGTGCCGGGTTCGTCGAACCTTTACAAGTCTGAACCCGGATTTCTTCGATTCCGAGATTGCTGAAATGAAGGATTTCATGGCGAGTGTGCCTGCGCGAGTCCTTGTTCCTCCGGAGAAGAAAGAGTCCGGAGACTATGGGAACCTATCGAGGTTTCCGAGGATACGGTGGAGGCCGGAGCCGATGAGAACGCCGAGAATGGTGGGAATGCTCAAGGCGGAATGAGGAAGTGGACCAGCCTGCTAGTTCATTTGGGATTTCCGTGATTGGATTTCTCAATGTTGACTTCCTTTGTGAATTGAATTTTTGGCCATGTGTGGCCGTTTTTAGTAATTTTATCCCGCGACCGTTGGAGGTTGCATTCTTATGTTTTGGGACTGGCCGTTGGTGGCTTTGAATCCTGCCGCCTTTGGCGGCTTTTATGAATATGAGTTTTGCGAGATTTCGCCTTTTGTTTTGATTTATACTTTCGTCAAGTGTAGAGGGAAGGATGCGAGTAGTCACTTCAGATCCTAACTCTTTTTTTGTCGCTGGTCCGTATGCTACTTTTAGCAGCGTTGTAGGTGTATATAATGTTTTGGGATCTCGGGACACGATACTATGTCTGTGAGATGTCAAGATCCAGCAAGACTGGGTTTAGGCAAGACCTAGGTTTACTCAGCTTTGAGGCTGCGCATGACTGATCGGCTTTCGCTTTTGCCTGTTAGTGATTTCTTCCTAATTTTTTCGCAAAGTCCGCGACTAGTCACGGGCTTATATGACTTGTGTTAAAGAATCGAGCTATCTTCGAGTTTATCCGAGATGCTAAACCAAAATTTTGGGTTTCTTGTATAGCGCGCTATGATATCCTTGTCGGATGTAAGAGGACCTTGTAGGTCTGACTACGATTTTGTATTGAGTGAACGCTCTTATGAGCGTCCGTCGCCAATCGACGGGCGGAGTTATTTTAAGTCGCTGGTGTACTGTCTTTATGATAATGAAGTTTTGTTATCTTTTAAGAAGTTGCGACGCTCGCGCTTCTTTGAAGATATGATTTTCGCTTTTCCGCTGATGCGCTAAGTGAGCATGAAAGATAGAAAGAATTTTATTAAAAAATTTCGAGAAGTTAGAGTACATATGCGGATTTTTCGCGTTTTTGTGGGAGTATAGGAGTATACGCTATCCAGTCCCCCCCCCTTTTCGGTGAGGGGATAGCTGAACTCGCTGGTTCCGACGAGCTGCCTACGCATTCTTCGAGGATCAAGCCATCTCGTAGTTCTGATAGTTGCCGCAGACATTTTACTCCCGCGCGCTACCGTTCGATCGTGCTGGTGGGATCGGTGGTTTGTGGCGGGGTCGAGCTGTCCGCCTACGCGTGGATTCGTGAGGCTTTGTCGCTGTCTTGAATCGCCTGTTCGGATGATTTGGATCATCTTTCTTCGATCTTCGAATGTTGTGTGATTCCTTTGCTCGCTTCGGTTACCGCAGGGCTGCCCGATCTTTCGCAGTTTGAACTCGGCTAGGTAACAGAGTCTCGATTGTTTCTGACTACCCCAGATGGCTGCGGTTCCGTCGAGTCGGGAACTTGATACCGAGGTGATATGTGGACGGTACTGCCTTCATGGAGTTGATCCAAGGGGTTCCCATGATGGCATTGTAGATGGCCGGGTTGTCGACTACTGCAAACTCTGCGATCTTTGTAACTTCCTTTGCCATGATGGAGTTTAATTTTCCCGAGGGTCATGGTAGTGACGCCTAAAACCCCGGCCAAAGGTTTTGGCTCAGTGGACGACTTCCCAAGTGGGATCTTCATCCTGTAGAGGGTGTCGCGGAAGATGACGCTGGACCGTGCTTCCTGTATCGACGAGAATGCGCCGACTTCGAGATCCTGGATGACCAGGTCGATTACCAAAGGATCGCGAGTGAGGTTTGTCGATTCCGACGGTCTCGTGTTCCTCGAAAGCGATTGTGTGGTTAGGAACATCGCTGTCGGGAACCAGTTGGAACTGGTCTCGGCTTTTCACCCGTAGGCTTTTATCGATGAGACAGAGTCTTGGTAGAACTGTGACTCCGATGATCATGTTTACCCTCCGCGACTGCTGTTGTTCCTTGGTCGCCCTGTCTTCTTCGCTTTTCTGATTGGTTTTCGGTCGCGCGGTCTTCGGAGACAGTTTTGTTTGTCTTTGGGCGGTCGGAGTCCAGGAGCAAGTCCTTTAAACTCTTGACCTTTGATAGTTCGCCGAGGAGTTTTGCGGCGAGCCGGCCGAACCTTGCAGTTCGCAGTGGAGTGTCCTCTGGTCTCGTGGAACTCGCAATAGAGTTATCCTTGTACTGGTTCCTGGTCCAGGTGTTTCCGGAGGTTTTGCCTTGCTCGAAGTTGATGGCGAAGTTATGCTCGCTTGGGCCTACCTTCGCGTGATGGACGATTTGTCGTTACGAGAGGGTTTCTTCTTGGACGCCGGTTTTCAGCGGTCCGTGCTTCTGCGATAGAAGCTTCATCTCTTCTTCCATGATGATGAAGTCCGCTGCCTTGTGGAGAGTATCCTGGATTGTCCGCTGCTTTTCCAGTAGTATCCACTTTCGAACTTCGACTTGTACCAGAGTTTTCCTCAGGCCGATTGCGACATTGTCGCTGATGCCCGCTACTCTGGCCATCACCAGTTTGAACTTTCGCATGAAGTCGGGAGCCGACTCATCTTCCTTCTGAGCTAGACCCATAGATCCACATCGGACATTTCTCTCGTCCATGAACATGGAGTACTGTTTGAGAAACGCCGAGGCCAGTGGCGGAAGCTCCGATGGAGTTCCTTTTGAGCCGGAGAACCACTCGAGCTGCACCTTTGAGGTGCTCTCACGAGAGAAGACAATGACTGCGTCCCGCTCGGCCCGGAGTTTGCACCTACCCATTGCGATCTGGAAGGACTGCAGGTGCGACTTAGGATCCGTGCACCGCCATAGACCGGATTTTGATCTTCCCTGGGTCTGAGATGCGTTTCGTGATCCGAGTGGTGAACGGCGCTTTCGTGCTTCCTCGAGAAGTCTATCGATCTCGGGCGGAACTGGTCGCCTGATGGATTTGCGATTTTACCGCTTCACTTCGCCACGGTCTTTTGAGAGATTGTGGAGATCATGGATCTCGCTGTTGCTGCTGGCGTTCTCAACCTGTCGGCGCTGGTCGCGATAGATCCGAAGTTTGATCTTCCGCGAAGTTCTTCCTGCTCCATCCAGTAGAGTTCTTCCTCTTCTTCATGGGCCTATCGGCGATACCGCCTGCCGAAGGACTGGCTTCGTCTCCTGGGGCGGATGTCAGCGCCATCATTGGAAGGGTCCGACGGTCGCTGATATCTAGATCGATGCGCCGACGCCGCTTCCTTTGTTTCCGCAGCCGAGTGGAAGGTTCTGCGAGGTCGCTTGCTGTCCTTTCGAGCCGCTTTCCTGAGTGGGCTCTTTCGGCATCTTTTTTTCTGCTTCGAGATCCGAAGTCGAGTCCCTGCCAGCGCGTGCCTTGGTGGATCCGCTGCAACTTGCTCCTCGCAGTTAAGGTATCGACCTGTTTTGCGGCAGGTTATCGCTTGTCTGTTGTTCCGCCGCGTTCAGCGAGGTAAACAGTTCCTTCATCTGCCTGAGCGCTGTTTGCATCAGCAGGATCGGACGCCGCTCCAGCTGGAGTCTTCAGCGTTGGCCGACGGGTGTTCCGCTCTAGCTGGCTGATCCTTGGTTCGGCTGACATGATCGGCGTGTGCAGTTTGCAGATAGATAGATCCGTAACCCCTCCTTCTAGCCAAACTGTGGGAACCGAAATTCGCACCACATTTCCGATAAAGATTTACGGAGGAACCGAGAACCCGATCTTCCTGAAGGTCCCGGATATCTGCTACCGCATACCTAAACAATCAATAAAAATAGAATGCGAAAATAGAAATCGTAAAAGTTGAGCGAAGAGATCTTATTTCTGAATTCGCTTTGAGCGTGTACAAGAAAAGAAATCGGCCGTAAGGGCTGTCGAGGAGTCCGCTAGTCTGGTCTCCTAAGTCTATCCTAGTTGAGTCGCAGCTCGCTAGTGAAAACAGAAAAGAATGCTAAATCGCTCTAAGTGCTAAGTGCTTGAAAGCTTGTGATCTGGTTTGCTTCTTGCTCAAAGCTCCTTATATACTCCTCCTATGACGGTCTATCTTCTCGGGCTGAGTCGGGCTTTTTCCATTTTCGCCCATCTTTGTGTTTATCGAAACTTGACATTTATCTTCGAAATCTTGACATTTATCTTCTGGAAACTTGATATTTATCTTCTGGAAACTTGACATTTATCTCTTATGTGAGGATAAAGATAAACCGTCATAGTTATCCTTCCTTTCGAAAATCGTGACGTGGCCGCTTTGGCCACGCTGGGCCTTAGGCGCTTTTACGGTTTTTCGAAGGACAGTCTTTGAAGGTTTCGTGTTTCCGCGAACCTCAATTCCTTGTTTAGTCGAAAGTGGCGCTCGAGTAACCGTGATCATACCAAACTTGCGTAGATTGATCCGAACAAGCTAAGATGGGATCGAACCGGCACGATAGGACCGGAGACCGACGAGGGTCTGACCGACGCCAGGCCGACCTGGCTACGACGGTGTCGCCTGGCGCCAGGCCGCTCGCTGCGGACGGTGCCACGAAGGTCGGTGCCGCCGGCCAGGCCGGTGCCGGCCAGGCCGGTGCGCCAGGCTTCTGCGCCGGGCGCCAGGTCGGGAAAGCCGGCCAGGCGGGTGCCTGGCGCCAGCCGTTCGCCTCTGCTGTGGCGCCGCCGGGCGCCAGGTTGTACCGCCAGCGCCAGGCCAGCTCGCCCTCCGCGGCCGCCGGGCGCCAGGTCGGGTGCCGCCGCTTCAGGCCAGCTCGTCCCGCTGCGCGGGCGCCAGCGGGGCCGGGCGCTTAGCCAGCCCGCTGCCCTGCTGCCGGGCGCCAGGTTTGGTACGCTGGCGCTAGGCGGCCCGCGTCAGCTGCCGCCGCGCCAGGCCGGTGCCACCGGGCGCCAGGCCGGTGCGCGCCAGGCCAGCACCGGCGCCAGGTCGGTGCCGCCGGGCGCCAGCCATGGCCCCGCTGCGCGCCGGTGCCAGGCCGCCTTGCCGCCTGTGGGTTTTTCGTTGTTCGATCTTTCCTCGCCGGTCGCTTTCGGAAATCTTTTGAGTTTGGGAGGGTCTCTAGCCAGATTTCGAGATAATCGCTTCTAATCCAACGAGATTCCGCGAGTATTGGGATTTGAGATGGACTTGGATCTGCAGTTTTTCCGTCTGCCGAGGATGCGAGCAATGTGGTTCGAAGTTTTAGATGTGTTAAAAGATGAATCTTTTAAACAATCGGGAAGGCTTTTACGAAGACTCATTGTAGATCTCGGACAATCCAGACATGGGTTTCAAGGGACCAAGATGCAGCCATTGCCCGAGATCATGAGATGACCGCACGGATGGGGCCAGGACCCGCCAAGCGCCGATGGGAGGACGAGCCTTCTGAGTTTTATCGAGCGACACCGCTTTCTTGATTTGATCCACGCTTGGCTTTTCTTTCGAGGATTTTCGGTGACGATTCGTCATTGACCGATTTTGACCCCAACAGATATGGAAAACACAAATCTAATCTAAATAGAAAACTTTCTTTCCTATTTCTAGATTTGTTTTTTTGTTTATCTCTAACATATTGAACACTTATCAATATGTTAAGTTTCCACAAGCTTGTAATTATACAACATTCACCCTTAATTCCAACTTGAATTAGATCAATTTCTTGAACTCCAATTAAGTTCCTCATTTTCTTGAACTTAATTTTGCGAATGGCTTGGTATGGATGTCGCCTTCTGCTCAACACCTCGCACATGCTCCACTTCGATTTGTCCATTCTCCACACATTCACAAATGAAGTGATACTTCTTGAGTACATGCTTACTCCTTCCATGGAAAACCGATTCTTCGTTAGAGGAATGGCTGATTTTTTGTCGATCCTAAGTGTGACCCTCTTGTCTTCTTCACCTAGTATCTCGCCCAACAAGTCCTTAATCCATATAGCTTGCTTTGCTGCTTTTGTTGCCGCCATGAACTCGCCGCATGATGACAATCCAACCGCCTGTTTTACGATGTCAAAGTTATCAATGACTCGCCATAATAGAATGCATGTCCTGACATGCTCCTCCCGTCATCGAGATCAACATTGTGACCGTTGTCACTATAACCAACGACACTCCTTGACCCATCTCTCTTGAAGAACAGACCGAAGTTTGTTGTTCCTTTTAAATACCGCAGTATGCTTGATGGCTTGTCCATGAGAGTCTCTTATATTGTGCATGTATCTACTAAGAACGCCCACCAGAACACCGGTCGGGTCGTGGAAGCAGATACCTCAAACATCCTATGATTCTTCTGACCTCGTAGCATCTATCTTGATTCATCTACAGCTTTTGAGATCTTCAAGTTCAACTCCATTAGGATTTGAGCGCTACATGCTTCCATCTTTGTGTCACACAGATTCCTTGAGCATACCTCTCTTGTTTTATTCTGATTTTGTCTGCTCCTTGAATCACCTCTATGCCAAGGTAATACGCTAGCTTTTCTAGATCTGACATCTCGAACTTCTTTGAAATCTCCTGAAACGCTTTAATCACCTTAAGAGAAGTTCCTGACACAAATAGATCATCAACGATATGGCTATTATCAAGACGCTCCTCCTTCAGTCTTGGCGGTACAGCGATGGTTCTTACGGCACTTCTTAAATCTCATCTCCTTTATAACCTGATCAAGTTTTATATTCCAAGCTCTTGGTGCTTGGCATGAACCCATACAAAGCCTTGTGTAACACATAAACTCGATCCTCTCTTCTTTTCAAAACACGGGTTGAGTTACATACACTAACTCCTTTAGATCTCCATTCAAGAAAGAGATCTTCACGTTCATGTGATGTATCTCCCAACCGTTTGTTGCTGCAAGGGCTATTAAGAGCCTAATAGTTTCGAGCGACGCCACTGGTGCAAACACTTTATCAAATATATTCCTTGTCTTTGTACATAGCCTTTTGCCACAAGTCTCTTCCTTAAAACTTGCTCACTGTACCATCCACCTTTCTTTTTTTATCTTGTAGATCCACTTCAACCCTATAGGTTTCACTCCAGCTGGTCTATACACAAGCTCCCACGTCTTGTTTCTTGTGATAGACTCCATCTCGGCCACCATAGCTTCAACACATTCTCTTACGTACAGCCTCAAAATAGTTATCTGGCTCGCCATCTACTGTGAGCAACATCATTGCACTTTCTTGATCTGCAAGTAACACATAATCGTCGAGATACCTTGGTTTTGTTATGGTGCGGCTGTGTCTAGTCACCAACGGTTGAACTCCACCATCTTGGTTATCATTGTGATCAGATCAGTTCTTCTTCTTCCTCAGCTTGGTCTATAGCTTCCTGTTCATGATCATCACCTTGATCATTACCTTCTTCTATCTCACTCTCATATGGAAGCTTGAGCATACTTGGCTCACAATCCGCTTGAGTTGTTGTAGACGACCAATCCAAAGCTTTCTTCTCATCGAAAATCACATCTCTACTCACCATCACCTTCCCTGTGACTTGATCATATTATATATGCTTTGGAACCCAGCTCAGTTCCAAGATTGATCACACCATTCGACCTCTCATCTAACTTTCGGTGTTACACAACCAAATATCCTCAAGTGCCCGATAATTGGTTTCCTGCGCAGGAGGCACTCATATGGCGCTTGATCCTTCAAGGCTTTTGTAGGAACTCTATTGATGAGGTAATTTGAATGATGTACAGATTTCTCCACAAGTAGTCAAGTAGTTCGGCATCTTCATTGCCTTCAGCATACTTATTGTCATTCCCATTAAGGTTCGCTTTCTCCTCTCCACGACACCGCTTGCTGAGGTGTGTAAGGCGCAGCAGGTGCCTTTTACTTAACTGCGCCTTTTACTCAATTCTCTTCACAAAATAGATTGAACTCAGCTGAGGTAAACTCTCCTCTCTATCGGGTGTGAAAGGTTTTAATGGTCAACCTTGTTTGCTTCTCTACACTCTCCTTAAACCTTTTGAATCGATCGAATGCCTCTCACTCTTCTCCTTCATAAGTATAATCCACATATACCTGGAGAAATTAACAATCAAGACAAAAACATACTTATTATTTGCTGATGTTGGTGGTGTGATTGGCCCACACAAATCTCCATGCAATAACTCTGGTGGCTTTGTCGCACGAACATGGCCTTAGTCGGGAATAAATGTCTAATCTGCTTCTCTGCTAGACATGCGTCACACACGCTCTCTTCTTGTGTTTTACTCGGCATTCCTACGACCATCTCTTTCTTTACCATGTTGTTCATCACTCCATAACTTATATGTCCTAGTCGAGCAGCACTCTAGGTAGCTAATCTCCATAGGAGTCTTGTAGAGACGGTTTGGAGATCTTGTAACACGAACAAGCAACCTTCCACATGAATCTGTGAGTGTTAAATAAAATCTTTCATGTTAACCTCATTTTCATTTTATGTTGCTTGACAAAGACTCAGTATGTTGTGCTTCAGGTCGGGTACATGTCGTAGATGTCCTTGAGTGCCTTCTTCTCTCCAGTCTTGCACACAAAGGTAATCACACCCTTTCCAATGATATCGACACACGAACCATCACCAAACTTCACTTTTCCTTTGGTGTTTTGATCCAAACTTGAAACGAACTCCTTGTTTCCCGTCATGTAATTGCTCGCTCCATTATCCAAATACCAAACACTTGCATCTCCTTTGTTGATATCGAGATTCTTTGGAATCACCTTGTCTTCATTCAAGAACACCACCTCGTGTACATAGAGTGCATCAGCTTCTTGTGTCTCGTTGAGGTTTGTTTCTTGATTCAGAATGACTTCTCTCGACAGACAGTTGCATAGTGACCCGGATTGTCACATCTCCAACATATCACCTTTGAAAGATCTTTCTTCGAAGTTAACTCGTGTGACACATGGTTTTAACTGTGTGACCTACCACGACCTCTGCCTCTACCATTCCGTCCTCTACCTCTACGACGTAAACTCTCGTAGTTCCTATGACTTTGCTGGTCATTATTCGAAAACATAAGCTTCCCTTGGTCTTCTTTCTGAGTTTCTTCACCTACACGCTCCACGACGCCTTTAAGCCTTCCAACAATGTCCTCAAAACCCATAGAGTTTAGGTTAAGGACTTGCTCGGCGACACCACAATCTGGATGTACTTGTGTCTTGGAAGACCCTTCAAGAATTTCTTGACCATCTTGGATTCTTCTTTGTTTTCTCCCAACGAGGCTGCTTTGGATGATAGGCCCGACATCTTCCCCGCGGTCATCGATCAGATCAGTATCATCCATCTTCAACCTATCAAATTTCACCATCAACGCCTGAAGTCTCGCCTCCTTACACGATTAGCTCCAAGGTGTCGACTTGATAGCGCTCCAAATTTTGATGCGGTTTGTTCTCCCACTTAGAGAATCAAGGTCTCTCGGAACAGATTGAAACAAAAGAGCAATCGCACATAGTTCTTCTTTGATCATCGAACCAGGTTAGATCGTGTCCCAAACTTCATGAACACGAAGTAGAACCTTCATCCTCATCGACCAAAATGTATAATTTGTCGTTGACAACATCAGACATTGAATGGATGCAGATCCAAAGTCCTTCGTGCGTGGAGCCCTAGTCACGTCCGCCATCTTGCTCGTGTGATCTCTTCTTCACAAGCACCAGGATCGAAGCTTCACCTTAAGCTTTAATCGAGTCTCCAACCGAGGCTCGATACCAATTCAAATCTCTAGAAACACAAGAATTTTAAGAACAACTTTTCTTATTAGCTTTAAAAACTACTCAAAACTAAAGCTCTCAATGTTTCTCTATGTCTCTCTAGACACCTCTTCATTGACCTATATTTATATGAAAGACAATTCCCTTTAACATGTGAGATATGGAAAATAGAAACCTAATCTAAATAGAAATTTTCATTTTCATATTTCTAGATTTTTTTGTATTTATATCCAACATATTGAACACTTATCAATATGTTAAGTTTCCACAAATTTAGAATTATCCAACTAATTTAACATTCCAAACTAAAATCAAATTAAATCAGGGGAAATATCATAGATACCCAGTAAAAAGTTATACCAAAATATTACATAAAGGGGCAAAGTATATAAAATATCATTTATTAAAAGGGTAAATTACTACTTTAAACCTTAAAATCCTAAATCATAATTACTAAACCCTAAATTCAATTATAATATTTATAGTTATTGTATAATTTAAAATTTACCTACTTTCTGAAATTGTAAGTTTTAAAAATTATAAAATATGTATAGTTGATCATGTAGTTATAAAAAGGGATAAACTTGTGAAATATTCTGAGATGTCATGTTTAACGTTTAATGTTTTTGTACCAATATAGTAGGTCTGGCCAAATAGATCGAACCCGATAACCCAGACTGAATTTGGTCTGATATAAGCGGTGTGGACCGGGTCTGGATCTTGTTGATAGACCGATTGAATCCTTATTATCATGGGGTGTTTGGGGCGGTACGGTATAACTGAAACCCAATTGAGCATATTCATAATCGAGTTCCTACTCCCCCTTTCCCTTTTCATAGCTCGATTTAAGTAATAAGCCTCTACAAATCACAATACTTTCACCACAAATTCTTTCTTATATATTATTCTCACATATCTCTAATTTTTTATTATCCTTTAGGCGATATAAAAACCTTAAATCTTAAATTCAGAATCTTAAATACTCTTCTTATTCCTCAAAATGGGAACATAAAATCGTTGATTCTAATCATCTTTTCCTTAAGAGACTTCAAGGAAACATTCACATGTACTCGTAATCCTTCTTTATACTCGATATCTACACACAAAAATTGATCGTTTTGGTTTGGGTTTATCGGTTTGAATTGTTAAACAATGATTTTGAAACCTTTTCAAATATATTCCATGTTATGTGTATATTTTCTGTTGTTCACATGGTTTGCGGGTTCATTTTGAAATTTTGTGTATGGTTTGTTGTTAGCTTATTCTTCTCATTACTTAGGTTGATGTTCGTATTAGTAGATGATTTGTTGTTAGCTTATTAATATCTATACTTAAGTTTGTTCTTCTTTGTTGATATTCTTCTTTTTTGCTAGCATATTGTTTTTTTTTTTGGTAAAATGTTAAAATATAGCATATTGTTTTTGTATATGAGATATCGTTAAGAGTTATGATTGTTATTTTTACGGATGAGTTTTTTTCTTCTTTATTGTAAGCATAATGTTTTTTTTTTCTATATGAATTATCTTTAATAGTTACGTTATGGTTTATTTGCAGAACTTCTTCTACGACCAAGTCTCTATTTTAGCTTAGTTATTCCAGTCATTGAAAAAAGTCTAAAGTCACTGATCCAAGTTAAGTGAGTATACTTAATGTAGAAACGAGTTTTTGGAATTTCTTGAACTCAGTCGAATCGAACTTGGAAGTTTGTCAGGTATAACCGATTTTCACATGATTTACTAAATGAAATTCAAAGTGAACACGAGTAAATCCAAACCGCAACCAAACCAAAATCTTATAATATATATATATATATATATATATATATATATATATATATATATATATATATATATATATATATATGAATGTGGTTAAAATTGTACTCCCAAAATCCAAATCCAAAATAACCTTGAACCTAACCCGATTGGACACCCAAAAATCTATGCCTACAAAATAGCTTACAAATAAAAATGACAAAATAACATTCATTACAAGTAATAAAGACACACATACTCCTAAGGTTTAGAGGTTAAGAATTAGTGTTTAGATTTTTAATTGTGGGTGTCTAGGGTTAGAGGTTATATTTCAAGGTCTAGGATTTCGGTTTAGGTAAAATTTAGAGTAGTAATATTTATTTATTATTTAATAATCTTTTGTAAATATTTTTTTATAAAATTATTGATACTAATGTATTCTTTATCAACGAAAATTCAATATTTTTACTAAATATTTTATTGATCATTTTCTTTCTTAAGTGATATTTTGTGGTAATTACATTTAAATATACAAAAGTTCTATAATGCTAGCCAATATTATGTAGTTTTATATTTTTACAAAAAAATGGGCTGAAAATATATTAGTTTTATATGATTATTATATTTACATTTATTTTTTAGCATCATCATATATTATATTTATATTTGTTTGTTTTCCTCTAATCGAATCAAATCCAGAACCGTGCCTACTTGAAAAATAAAGAAACCCTCGCCTATGGTATCATATATATATATATATATATAAGTTTGATATGTCGTCTATTGGGAATATGTTTTTTTGTCAATTTTTTCCCAAAATTATAAACCGCTAATGTGTTAAATTCTTTCCATTTATTGAAAATTCTTTCAACATCCATATCTCTTTTACAAAATTTTACTATTATTTTTGAACTAATTTATTTATTTATAGTATACTATTTAATCATATGCTCTTATTTTGTTAGTTTTTTCTTTGACTCCAGGTTACTAATTAAATTTTTAGGTTTTAATGATTTATTATATTATTATTAGAAAAATATTCTAGGATAGCACTAAAAAAAGTTTTGTCCCAAATTTGAAATAATTTGCAGTATATAATTTGAGAGAAATATTCTAGGTTATCTAAACTTAGGGTTTAGAGTTAAATTAGGTGTTTTCCTTCACCAGGTGCACTAATTTTTTTAAAATTTACATTATATTTAAAATAATTTTTTATTATTTTGTAGATTTATTACTTTTACAAATATTTTAATATAAATTTGATTTAATTAAACATAAAATAAAGTTAAAATTATTTTATTTATTTTAAATTTGATTTAAGCACATATGTATATATTATAATTATAATCTTAGAGAGATTTTTATTTATTTTTTTGGTTTAATATATTAAATCAACTTGCATAAACTAACTTAAAATTGATATAAAATTGTATAGTTATAAGAAATTTAAACTAAACAGTATTTAAAAAATTGTAGATATAGAAAAATAATGATTTTACAATTAAATAAAAAATTTAAAAATTTAGTAGTGAAAATTTCATAATTATAAAAATAGAATAAACAATATTTCGAAAATTTTAATTCCATATTGGAATATATATATATTTTAATGATGATGTATGAGTTATTATTGTTGACAAAAGTATTGGTTATTACAATATTATAAAAGTTTACTAAAAATATAAACCAACATTAAATATAATTTATGAATTATTACCATATTATAAAATGTTTACCAAAAATAGAAATAAATAATTGATGTGATTGTTCATGTCATATTTAGCCATAAGATATGTCATCAATTTTAGCAGTCATATCATACTTATTTTATGAAAGTGATTGTAGAAAGGACATGTGATAAATCACTTCTCAAATAATGTCTATGGATGGTGGGTTCTAGGAGTAAGATTCAAAATTTTAAAACAAAAAATAAAAATTTTAAAATAATATTCTTTTGAAAATATAATTTTTCGAAATTTTAATATAAAATAGTTCAAATTTGAAAACATATAATCGAAACTATAATTTTTATTTAGTTATTTTATTTATTTCTATTTATATATCTAAGATATACTTGTTTTACTTTTTGTGAAAAGTATTTTGATCATTTTTTTTCTGGTATTTTTGTGACAAAATTAAAATGATCTATTTAAGAAAATTACCCTTATTATTACTATTTCTAGTTTTTACTATTTCCTTTTATTTCTAAAATAAGTTAATTTTTATTTATTTAGTATAATATTAAATAAACTTTTTTGGCTTATGGCATCAAAACTCTGATCAAATCTAAACCAAACGGAACCTATTAAATAGCCAAGTGCCGACTCCATAACAGCCCGCTCTAACGAAATGAAATAAGCTATGGGAATGGCTGAGAGTACCAGGAGGAGAGGGGCGGTGAATCGCCGAGCAGACGCCATTTTGGAGAAGAGAAATAATAAGTCGGTGAGCGAACGTTCGATTATAAGACATCAGAAAAGTGTGCCCACTACTTAGACCAGTATTGGTGGCTTGTTAAATGCATATTGTGAACGCGTGAGTGAAGAAAGATAAGTTTATGAGCTTTCTTATTAATCTTTCTCTCTTGAATGTTTCTTACAACATTAACATTGCTTATATAGGAAAATAAAACTAGGGTTTTCTCGCAGTCATCTTCGCCTCAGAGCTGCATAACGGTTTTGGACTGTGACAGCCTGTGCTTGACCAGCTGGCTTGTTGTGTCCGCTTTGCTTTCTCCGCAGCCTGCTCTAACTTTAACCTCTTTGCCTGCTTTGTTGTTTTGCTTGCAGAGAAGACCGTTGAAGAGTGGATGCAGAGTTCTGCATTATGGGCTTTTCCAAGTCGGGCCTTGTTTCTTGGCTAAACTGGTATATGGGCTTTGCAGAAACTGGGCTTGAACCACTTGTGATGATAGGCCCCTCAAACTTGGTGCACCGATTGAAGACACCGAAGTTTGTTTCAAGAGAGGAGAAAGCTGCATGCGGTAGAGATTTTGTGAAGATGTCGGCGATCTGATGCTGATTCGAGATGTGCTTCACCTCCAGAGCACCGAGAGCAAACCTTTCTCTGACATAGTGATAGTCAAGAGCAAAGTGCTTGGTCTTCGAATGAAATGAAGGATTGGCGGACGAAGAACAGCCGACGATTGTCACACAGCAACAACGGCGTGGTCGAAGAGGGAGACCAAGTTCTCAAAAAATCGAACTGATCCAGGTAATCTCAGAAGCTGTCTCTGACAAAGTTCGATACTCAGCTTCCGAGAACTCTTAGAGACTGTAGGGTTTTTGAGAAGACCAAGAGATCAAGTTTTTCCCAGAAATGTACTGTAACCACCCGTAGATCTTCTTGTAGAGCTGCATCCTGCCCAATCACTATCACTGTATGCAGTGAGAGTGAAGTCTGTATCCTGTAGAGATATTCCCATTGTAAGAGTTCCTTTAACATATCGGATGATTCGTTTGAGCAGGTGGAAGTCTGAGTCAGTCGGAGAATGCATCTTCTCGGCAAACATAATTGACAGCAAATTGCAAGTCCGGTCTGGTCAGTGTGAGATATTGAAGCTTCCCCAAGACTTGAAGTACGTTGGGTGAGAGAAAATCTC
This sequence comes from Brassica nigra, assembly GCA_016432835.1. Taxonomy (NCBI): domain Eukaryota; kingdom Viridiplantae; phylum Streptophyta; class Magnoliopsida; order Brassicales; family Brassicaceae; genus Brassica; species Brassica nigra. Next base: position 47,954 of record JAEACV010000739.1, read on the forward strand.
AGACTTGTCTTCAACTCTGTTTAGCTGTTGAGGAAGAGGAGTAGGCATCGCTCACAGTCAGTCATTCCAGACACAGCAAGTAAGTCTTCTGCATACTTCTGCTGGCACAAGAGAAGGCCGTTCTTGTGTTTCTGAACTTGGATGCCCAAAAAATAATGTAGCTCACCCATATATGTCATTCTGAACTCTTTGTGAAGCTGTTGAAGCAGTAGTGCTAGACACTCTGAGCTGTTTCTGTTATAACCATGTCATCTACATATAACAAGAGAATAATAATGTATTTCTCTGTTTGTAGACAAACAAGGAAGGATCAGACTTGGAGCAACAGAATCCAAAATCAATTAGGAAGGAGCTAAATTTGTCAAACCAGGAACGGGGAGCTTGCTTAAGCCCGTATATGGCTTTGTTCAGCTTCCACACATGGCGAGGCTTCTCTGGATCCACAAAACCTGCAGGCTGCTTCATGAATACAGTTTCTTGCAAATCTCCATGTAAGAACGCATTTTTAACATCCATTTGTCAATTTCCCAATTCAAACAGTTGCCATATGTAGTATTGTTCTGACAGAAACCATACGCATTCACAGGACTGTAGGTTTCAAGGAAGTCGACACCTTCTTCTTGTTCATTTCCTTTGGCGACAAGACGTGACCGAAGCTTCTTGAAGCTTCCATCAGCATTGAGTTTAACTCGATGTACCCAGCGATTCCCCAACACATGCATATCATCTGTACGAGGAACCAAGGTAAACGTGTTTGTTTCCTTACACGAATCATACTCTTCTCCCATTGCATCTCTCCAGCCAGCATGATTAAGTGCTTCTGCTAACGTACGAGGTTCTGGTATAGAGACCTTCTTAGAAGCAGAGCATATCTAGGATTAGGTTTTACAACTCCTGCTTTCAGTCTCGTAATCATAGGATGTTGTTGATGTTGAACAGGAGATTGAATAGGGGGAGAAGGTGAAGACTCTGAAGAAGAACCAGACAATGGCTCTGCACTAGAAGATGAACCAGGTGGAGCTGTGGAAACCAGAGGAGGAAAGTCTGAAGGAGTAAACAGAGAAGCCATCCCTTGATGAAGAACATCTATCAGTCGTTGTTGTAGACTTCGTATTGTATTCTCGGAGATGAGAAACTTAGCTGCCACGCTTTTAGCAGTGGAGGCACTGACGGATGACTTTTCTTGTAAACATTCTCAAACGGAAAGTCTGTCTCATCGAATAGAACGTGTCTTGTGATATAGACTCGTCCTGTTGGTGGGTACAGACACCGATATCCCTTGTATTTGTCATTGTAGCCTAGGAATACACACTTCAAAGATCTAGGATCAAACTTGTTGTTTGCATACGCCCGTAGAGAAGGATAGCATGCACACCCGAATGTCCTTAGAAAACTGTAGTTTACCGGTTTCTCAAATAGCATCTGATAGGGAGTCTTGTTGTTTGACAGGCAGGTTGTAGGAAGAAGATTACTCAGGAAGACTGCTGTGAAGAATGCTTCAACCCAATACTTCAGAGGAGTTTTGCTGTCAAACATCATCGACAATCCAAGCTCAGTAATGTGACGATGCTTACGTTCAGCTATGCCATTTTTCTGAGGAGTGTGAGGACACGATATTTGTTGTCGGATTCCATCTTTTTGCAAGTGTGAGAGGAAAGCAGAGCTGACAAACTCGCCACCGCCATTACATTGAAAGGTACCAATTCGACACCTTAGTTGATTCTCCACAAGAGCTTGAAATTTGCAAAAGATTGAAAGGAAATCCGACTTATATTTCATGGGATAAATCCAACAAAACTGTGACCAATGATCGATAAAGATTACATAAAATCTGAAACCCTGAACAGAAACTGTTGGTGCAGGCCCCCAGAGATCACAGTGAATCTTCTCCAAAGGCCTTTGCTACAAAGCTAGAAGACTGAAAAGGTAAACTACTGCTCTTCCCAAGTTGACATGATGAACACATCTGCTTGATGCTTGAACTTATTCTGATAAGATTATTTGTAGACAGGTGTTGGAGAACTTGCTGATGAGGATGCCCAAGTCTCCTATGCCAAACAGCGTCTGAAGCAGAATGCTGCCTAGAGGAAAAGAGAGCTTTTATTTGCGGCTTGTTCTCAACCCTGTAGAGACCGTTATCCTTTCTTCCCCTGGTGAGTATTCTCTTTGTATTCTTGTCCTTAATACAAACCCCAACATTATCAAATTTGACAGAACATGGATAATCACTTGTGACCTTTGAAACGAGATAATAAAGATTTTGTGATCCGAGGGCACAATGACATCTTTGAGAGGAGAGTACCTGAGGAAGAAGCAATAGACGTGGAACCAGTATGAGTGATGGGTAGGTAGGTAGCTTCACACCAATCATAACTGTATCAGAGCCATGATAAGGCTGGGAATGCTGCAGATTTCTGGTGGAGCTAGTAACGAGCAGAGAAGCCGAGTCAGGTACCATTCGAACCAGAGTCATCAGTCACCTCTGTTATGTGCATTGCAGCAAGAGCTTGATGAGCATCTTCGAGCTGATTGCTTATGTCAAAGCGATGATGGCATTTCAAAGCATGGTGACCATTCTTCCCGCAGATTTGGCATATTGGACGTGTCTCACCATCATAGGAAGACGAGATTTGTTGACTGAAGCCCCGTCCTCATGTGCTGTAAGAACCACGCAGCCCTCTCCTGCCACCACGTCCTCGAAGAGGAATAGGTTCCATGGTGACTCGTGACGCCGACGCCGAAAGCAAGATGCGCGATTTCCTGACCGCTGATGTAGCTCTTGAGTCTGTCATCGAACGCAACCAGACGAGGAATGATAGAATCGAACATCGGGGTGGGATAGTGTCGATATAACCCTCAAAGCTGTCTTGATGGGCTATAGTCTCTACCCAAGCCGCTAAGAGCAGAGAAGATCTTCATTGCTTCCGTTAAAGGAGCACCGATGGAGGCAAGTTGATCACTCAGGTTTTGACTTCTGAAGAAAATCAAACATCTTTTTGTCTCCTTTGACAGTGTTTGCATCTTGTGTTGAAGCTCAAACAGACGCGAGTTGGAAGGCCTGTTGAAGTGAGTCTCCAGCGTGGACCAGATCTCTTTTGCTGTTGAGCAGTTTACCACCAAAGACTGAAGGGACTCCGTAATAGAGCCAAGGAGCCAGGACTGGACAACTTGATCGGTTTGAAACCAAAGCTCATGGTCAGGATTTGGAACAGGAGGACGTTCCATGAATCGGGTGCCATGATGCGAGGAACTGGCTGAGGTATGGATCCAGTAACAAAACCAAACAATTTTGCCCACTTAGAAAGACTGAAACCGACGTTTCCAAAGAAAAATTTTTGCTCATTGAGCTTTACTGTAACGCAGTGAATAATATTTAGAGGAGGAGGATTATAAGGCTCAAGATCCATGGTGGCACCGTGCTCGATACCATGAACTCGTGAGTGAAGAAAGATAAGTTTATGAGCTTTCTTATTAATCTCTCTTGAATGTTTCTTACAACATTAACATTGCTTATATAGGAAAATAAAACTAGGGTTTTCTGCTTAGTCATCTTCGTCTCGTAGTGCTGCATAACGGTTTTGGACTGTGACAGCCTGTGCTTGACCAGCTGGCTTGTTGTGTCCGCTTTTTTCGTGACGAGCCTGCTCTAACTTTAACCTCTTGCTCTGTTTTGTTGTTTTGCTTGCAGAGAGAAGTTGAAGAGTGGATGCAGAGTTCTGCATTATGGGATTTTCAAGTCGGGCCTTGTTTCTTGGCTAAACTGGTATATGGGCTTTGCAGAAACTGGGTTTGAACCACTTGTGATGATATATTGGACCGTATATAAGATACGTCTTTTTTTTTTTGTGGAAGTCCATGGTCGGTCAAGGATTTAAATGTTTTCATATCAAAGCATAGAGTTCAATTACCAGATAATACAATTTCTGGTAGATAATATAACCCTATGTGGTTAAACGTGAATTCACGGTATAAATATCGATAGACAAGAAATAAATTTTGAATAATAATTAGACATATAAAATGATAATTTTAACTCAAAATATTGTTAAAATCAAAAATTTGAGTATTGCATTTTTGAAAACGTGAGATTTAGTGATTATCTAATAATATTAATGTAAGTAGCTAAAAATATTTTCTTTTAAATGATTTTGATTAAATGATCAACAAAGGCATAATCAGTAATTAAATATATATATATATATATATATATATATATTAAAAGTATTCTATAGTCATGATATTATCTTATCTATCACAACATTCAACTTTAAAGCAAGGTAACTTTTATTTTCAAAGTTTTCATAAGTTTAATACAAAATGATTGATAAGTATTTAGTAATAACAAATATCGCTGAAACTAAATAAGCAATTGTTACATTAATTTCTCCAACACATATTATACATTTTTTCGTACTTGTCTTTTTCAGCCTTTTCTTATTTATTTATTTCATTATCAATTATTTTTATCACATTTAACATGCATTTCTAATTTTTCCTAGTTTATTCCATATTTTTTTTGCCCAATATCTCTACTTTTCTAAATAATAACACATACCATACAATCAGTGAA
>JAEACV010000902.1:0-17530 GCA_016432835.1 Brassica nigra
TTTGGACGTGATAATCGCTTAGCGGACACTAGATCCGCTGTTGTGGCCGTCTCGGCTGATTTTGAAAAGTCGTGAAAAAGTTTGAAAATTTTAGAGTCTTGAAATTTGTGGGAATTATCGAGTATACGTACCCTCCCCTTTTAAATTGGGGATAGCTGAATCCGCCGATTGGCGAGTTGCCTACGTACCCTTGTCTAGGGATCAAGCCATCTCGTAGTTCTTTTGTACCACGTTTTATCGCTTAGTGGTAGTATTTTTTGAGGTGCATCGCATTCCAAGTTCTCGGGATTTTGACGTCTTGCATGTTTGCGATTTGGTATGAGCCTGGTCGGACTACTTTTATGACTTTGTACGGTCCTTCCGGTTTGCTCCCGGTTTTCCTGCGTTTGGATTCGGTGTTTTGGAAGACTTTTCGTAAGACTAAATCGCCTTCTTTGAACCTCGCGATGGCGCGCGTTTGAGTTGTAGTACCTTGCGGCAGCGTGCTGGTAATTCTGGATTCGTGAGTGCCTGGTCGCGGCTCATTGATGAGTCGAGATTGTCCAGCATCATAGCGTCGTTAAATCCTCTTCGGGAGGAATCTTCTCCGTACTCGGGAATTCTACTTCGCGGGATCATACATTCCGTTCGTGCGAGGGAATGGAGTTTCACCCGTAGCCGTCTTCGGGGTTATGCGATGCGACCAAAGAACTCCTTCGAGCTCCTCGCCCATCGCCCTTCTTGGCGTCTGGCGTTTCTTGAGTCCGTCAAGGGCGGTTTTGTTGATAGTTTCTGCCTGTCCATTGCATTGCGGATATCTGGGAGTTGACTTTGTAAGTCGTATTTTCAATTTTGCAGAATGCTTGAATCGAGTAGAGATAAATTGAGATCCATTATCTGTTACGATTTCGCACGGACCCCATGTCTAGTTATGATATGTTTCGGACGAAGTTCTCGACTTGTGTGTCCTTGATACTTGCGTAGGATTCGCTTCTATCCATTTGGAAAAGAAATCCGTAAGGACTAGGAGGAAGCGTTTTGTTTTGATGGGTGCATAGGTCCGGCGATGTCCATGGACCATCGCATGAAAGGATAGGGGGCGAGATCGAGGAGAGGATCTCCGCGGGTTGATGGATTGTTGGAGCATGCCTTTGGCATTTTACGCTGGCGAACTTCTCAATCTTTACCATGGTTGGCCAGTAATAACCGTGGCGTTTGATTTTAACGCGAGATCTTCCGCCAGAATGATTTCCATGATCCTGAATGGACCTCCTTCATGATTCTCCTTGCTCTTTCCCCTTGGCATGCCATGAGAGGACCAGAGAAACACCACTTATAAATTTCTCCCTCTATCGTGACATACCGTGCGCAGGTTTTACTTTACGGGCCGCCCATTTTGGTAAGGTTCCATTCACGATATAGGCTCGGATTGGTTCTAACCAAGGGCTGTCGCAGCCATACTCGGTCGGGTTCACATCCGCTTCCGGCTGATCCTCGACTTCTTCGCATCCTCAATCTCGTCCTGGATTAGATTGGCGACCACTGGTGGTCCGATGCTCGGATGCTCGATGAATTCGACCGGATTACTCTTTGGAGCCCTGGATCTGAGCTTGGGCGAGGGCAGCCAAGGCGTCAGCCTGGGCGTTTTCGGCGAGAATTCTGGTTAGGCGAACTGGTCGAAATTCGAGCCAGCTCTTGGGCGAGTTTTAGATATCGTCCATCCTTTCGTCTCGCCTCATATTCTCCGCTGTATTGATTGGCGACTAACTGAGAATCGCAGTAAGCGTGAATATTACGGATTTTAACCCATGGGCCAGCCGCAATGCTGCGGCGAGTGCCGTATTCTGCCTCATTGTTTGAAGCGTGAAAAGCCAATCGGAAAGACTGTTCTAGGATTTCCCGTTTGGAGAGGTGAGCCGTATTCGATTCGGATCCTTGTTTGGATGAAGATCCGTCGGCGTGGAGGACCCAAGTTGAGTTTGGTTCCTCGTTAGTCATGTCTCTAGTGGGTAATTATACCAAGAAATCCGCCAGTACTTGGGACTTTGCACACGTCCTGGCGATTGACGTCGTACTCACTCAGTTCGATTGCCCATTTCGAGCCTCCGGATTGACTTGGACTATGCAGGATTATCCGTGGCGGAGCGTGGTGAGAACCACTATAGCGTGAGACTGGAAATATGGTCTTAGTTTTCTTGCGAGGTTATGACAGCGAATGCTAATTTTCCATTAGAGGGTATCGAGTTTCGCATCCAGTAATGTCTTGCTACGTAAAGATTGGTTTTGTTAGCGCGTTCTTCTTATCAAGGCGCCACTGACGCCGCCGCGGAAACTGCGATATAGAGAAAGAGGTTCTCCTTCCACGGTTTTGCGAGGACTGGTGGAGTGGCTGGTAATGTTTCAATTGCTGGAAAGCTTTTCACATTGCTCGGACCATTCGAACTTCTTGTTTCCCTTCAATGTCTCGTAAAGCGGTAGGCACTTATCCGTGGACCGTGAGATGAAGCGGTTCAACGCGCGACTCTTCGGTTAGCCTCTGGACTTCTTGCTTGGTTCTCGGGAGACCATTTCTATCAGTCGCGTCGATTTGTTTTGGGTTGGCCTCGATTCAGCGATCGTTCACGAGGTATCAGAGAATTCTCCGATGCCACTCGCGAATCTACATTTTGCGGGTTGAGTTTCATGTTATGCTGGTTGAGTCGTGCAAAACATTCCTCTAGGTGGGCTATGTGATGCGTGTTCGTCAAGATTTTATGAGCATATCATCGATGTATACTTCCATAGTTTTGCCGAGCTGTTGGCAAACATTTTGTTGACGATCGCTGATATGTTGCACCTGCGTTTTAAGACCGAAGGCATTACCTTATAGCAATACGTTCAGCGGTCTGTGATGAGCGCGGTTTTTACGCGTCGTCGGGATTCATCATGATCTGATTGTACCGGAAAAGCGTCCATGAATGGCGAAGCTTGTTTCCGCGGTTGCTTCGACCAGTCGGTCAATGTGTGGGGCGGGAAGCAATCCTTTGGACAGGCTTTATTCAGATCCGTGAAATCGACACAGACCGCCATTTGCCGTTTTCTTTTTTACCACGGCCGGGTTGGCGAGCCAGTCGGATACCTGACTTTGTTATCGACCCTACTTTGAGAGTCTTTCGACTTCCTCATTGACTGCGATGTACGCTCAGGTCCCAACTTTCGTCTTTTGTTTTACGGGTTTGTGAGTTAGGTCGATGTTAAGTTAAGTGACATGTTACGCTAATGTCGATTCGGCATATCCTCCGCGGCCGCGAGCGTACTGAGGTTCTTTTGAGGCATCGATGAGCTCTGCTTTCATTTGTGGAGGTTAGCTCGATCTCGACACACCGTTCGGGAAAGAATCGTCGAGACAGATTGAAACCACGGTTCGCAGGTTGGTTCACGCTTCCTTCCAGGGCCTTGGCTCTTTGGGACTGCCAGAAGGTCTCGGTGAATTGTTAACCGTTTGCTTTTCGAGTTTCGATTTCAGAATTTTCCGTTTTAGTTGGTGCGAGGTAGATCTGAGCTGCTCATTGACTACCATGTATTGTCGACCCGAAAGCGTTGGGAACTTGAGGCATAGGTGGAATGTTGATGGGATCGCTCTCATGGAGTTTAGCCAGGGAGTTCCAACTATCGCATTGTAGGATGTTGGACCATCGATCACCAGAATTCCGTGTTTTGGCGGCGCTCCGGCTCGACTAGAAGGTTAGTTGAACCGAGGGTCATAATTTCTCGAGAGTCAGTACTGGGCTGGGGTCATCCGTGGGGCAGCAGGTCGGCGCCCATCCTCTCGAGGTGCTTTTGTAGATAATATTGGCCGAGCATCGGTGTCGACCAATACCGTGCTACGTCAATGTCCTGGATCGTGAGTTCTATTCACGAGGAGATCGTTGTGAGGTTTGACCGTGCGGGCGTTGCTCGATCCTCGAAGATCACGATGTTGCGGGCTGACGAAGAAGTCATACTGAACTTTGATCGATCGGTGGTTTCGAGTTAGAGAATCCGTCCCCCCTCCTTCTAAGCGTAAACTGTAGGAACCGAAATTCACACCGTCAATTTTCGATAAATAAGATTGCGGAGGAAAGCCAAGTGAACCCGACTTTCCACGAAGGTCGGTTCTCTGCGTTGCCACGAAATCGACAAAGTAAGCAGAAGAAAAAATAGAAATTGAATTGTTTGCCGGCGTTTTATTAGATAAGGAAAGCGAGTACAAGGATTCTCCGGAAGACAAAGAGAGTTGCGATGTAAAGAAAAGATAGAGTCGAGGCAGCCAAGCGTCTAAGCCTTGCTCCGCTAGTCTAACTACCTAAACCACAGTTTTTCTAAGCTAGCAGGATGCTCTAAGTCTAATTCTGGATTTTGGGATGCCTTTCTCCTCTGCTCTTGCTCTCCTTATATACCCACCTCTAGGTCGGTTTGCCTTGGGGTGATGGGCCTGCTTTGGGCCCAAGCTTATCCTTAGGAAATGTTCCATTTTCGTCGGTCTTTAATAATTATCTCGAGTTTTCCGCTATCTTTCGATGACTTGATGTTTATCCGATGTCGTTAATCGGGTAAACCACCATAACCTGATTGGACCAAACTCACGAGGGCTGATCAAACAAGCTAAAGGCGAATGGCAAGACGCGATAGGACCGAGGCCGGGGCGAATCGCGGACCGGCCCGGAGCCGACCAGCGATGGTGCCGCCCGGCATGGGCGAAGTGCCGCGGCGCCAGGCGAGTGCCTGCGCCCGGGCAGAATGCCGCCGGTAGGCCAGCCAGCGTCCAGCGTGCGGCGCCAGGCCAGCCAGCGTCAGCGTGCCGGCGCCAGGCAGGTGCCGCCGGCGCCAGGCGGCCAGCGTGGCAGATTGCGCCCGGCCAGGAGTGCGCCGGCGCGAGCCAGCCAGCGTCCAGCGTGCAGCCGGCGCCAGGCGAGATGCGCCCGGCCCAGGCCGCCAGCGTGGAGTGCCGCCGGCCAGGCAGTGCCGCCCGGAGCCAGCCAGCGTCCGATGTGCGCCCGGCGCCAGGCGAGTACGCCCGGCCAGGCCAGCCAGCGTCCAGCGTGCCGCCCGGCGCCAGCGAGGTGCGCCGGCGTGAGCCAGCCAGCGTCCAGCGTGCGGCGCCAGGCGAGTGCCGGCGCCAGGCCAGCCAGCGTCCAGCGTGCCGCCGGCGTAGTCGAATTTGCCGGCAGACCAGCCAGCGTCCAGCGTGCCTTGGCGCCAGGCAGTGCTGCGGCGCCAGGCGAGTGCGCCGGCCAGGCCAGCCAGCGTCAGCGTGCGCGGTGCCAGGCCGTCTCGCCGTCCGTGGGTTTTCGTTGTTGATCTTTCCCTCGTCGGTCGTTTGCGGAAATCTTTTGAGTTTGGAAGGTCTTTAGCGCGATTTGAGATAACCGTTTTGACCCCAACACGAGACCAGGGCGAGGGCCGTCGACCCGGCGCCAGGCGAGTGCGCCGGCGTAGGCGGCCAGCGTGGCGGGTGCGCGGCGCAGGCGTGGTGCCGCCGGCGCCAGGCCGGCCCGCGTGACGGGTGCCGCCGGCGCCAGGCCGGGGTGCCGCCGGCGCCAGGCTGAAGATCTCGGCGAGGGCTTCGATTTGATATCTTGATCGTTTTCTGGTTCCTCACGGTTTGAGAGCGACCTCTTGAAGTTTGAGGCAGATTCTTTTGTGTTTAGGGTTTTGTGGTGATCGAATCTTGATGTCCTTGGGCGAGCGGACCGATCTTTCCGGGGACTCTCGTCCGCGCACGCCCGTAGTCTTCCGATCTCACAGAGAGTGGATATTCTAATTTGAGAAAATCTCGTATAACTTCTTTTCAAATTATCCGAGACTTTTTGTTTCAAGAAATACTTTCTAGAGACTTTCAGTCATTGATTCCGTCGTGACCGATTTTGACACCAACAGTTAGCCCCAGCTCGTTAGAACCTTCCTGATGTTCTTGCGGCGATAAGATATGTCAGGTAAGATAGGCGGAATTAATGGTTGAAAGGCTCCGTTGAAAGTGGTAAGATTGGGGCTGCGCCTTCGAAGGCTGCCCTCACGTACCCTTGTTGTAGGGATCAAGCCTTCCGTAGTTAGTTTTGAGTTTAAGACCCTTGTGATCTGTTTTCGGCGAGACTTATATGGTCGGTTATGTGTCATGAGAGACTTTCGAGCATGATGCTGTTGATGTATTTGTTTTCGATTATTTATGAACTTCAGTTTTGAGTATGAGAAAGAGGGTGTGAGTTATCGTCTCATTCCTAGTTCCTGATGATCACCGTACCTATTGTTTGCATAAAGCGAGATTTTGGCGGTTTACCGATTCTGTGAAAAGTTAGGTGAAACGAATAGGCTTAAGTGAAGAGACAAATTTTGGATCTGTATACCATACTATGTCGTGAGATGTCAAGATCCAGCGTGGCTGGGTTTAGGGCAAGACCTAGGTTTACTCGGATTGAGGCTTTGCGATGACAAATCGGCTTTTCGTTTTGCCTGTTTGCGATTTTAACCTGACTCGTACCGTTTAAAATCCGCGAATTGTTGGCTTATATGATTTGTCGAGTGAGTCGAGCTACTTCCTTCTGAAGAGCTAAACCAAAATTTGGATTTCTTGTATAGCGGCGCTATGTTTATCCTTGTCGGATGCAAGAGCCTACCCCTTGAAGGGTGACTATTTGTCTGTTTGGGGCGTTAGAGTTTGTTTGTTGTGATCAGCAACAACGAAATGATACCAGTTTAGAGGCATGTTACCCTTTAGAGGTGTGTTTGTATGTTTTGAGTTAGAGGCGAGGATTTCTTCTGGAATGTTTTGAGAAAAGAATGTCCTTGCGTTAGCGGCGTCTACAAGATGCTGAAGGTCGAGTTTTCCTTGTGCGCATTTCATGGTTGAAATGTTTGCGGGCTTGGAGATGTTTTCGCGAATGTTACAGCCAGAAACTGTTGTTTGGTTTGGGCCTTGGGACCAAGTGGTTAGCGTAAGTTTGACCGAGGGAGAAGCGTCTACATTCCGTGCTTAGTGAAGTGTTGGCCAGGAGTTTGATTGTATATATCAAGGATGACTTCATTATAACTCTTGGAGCCTTGTCACGGCGTTTCTTTTCATGCCGTGTTTGCGAGTATAGAACTGTCGATTGGCGATAAGTTTAAATCTTCCGTTAACCATATGGTTGTTAGGACTGAGTTTTGGTATGAAGAGTTTATCGTATGATTTCGATTCTGGGTTATCGACAAATTGCTTGCGTAATAGTCACTTGGCGTCTATGAACAAATCGTGGATTGTTGTTTTAGCCGTTAAGTGATTGGGTGGTGCTCGCTCGGTAGCTTTGGATTGGCATGGAGGCTAGATTCAGCCGTATCGCCAAGGAAGTTGTTAGTAAGCGATCAGACCATGACCCTTATTAAGGTCATGTTAGTTCTGATTGTCCTTAATGGGGATGCGAATTCAGGTTAGGGCTTCAAGAAGTAGTTGGCGAGGCAAAATAGCGTTTGCGAGATAGACATGCCAAGCAAAGCGGAGTTTTCTGAGTTATGGCTGATGGCTTTTAGAAGCGATCTTCCACTTTAGGTCTTAGTTATCGATGAATGGCTCATTATAAATTTTTTTGTTGCATGAAAATCGTTTCATTTTATCCGAGGGGACAAAGTTTAAGGGATCGGCCTTGGGACGTGCGGGTTACGTCTGCGTGATTATTTCCTGCTTTCGGACGTAACGGGTAGAAAGCAGGAGCCAGAAACCTTGTGGGCGAAAACTGTCTATGTAGTTACTCGTTGGACCCATTATGTTTATTTCACGAAAGTTGCTTTGTATGAATTATTTCGACCATACAGAGGATTTTTCGTAAAAGTGATGTAAGGGGTTTTATAAAGGTAACGGAGAGTGTTTCTCACAAATTACTTGCGATATTAGCGACCCGCGGTTATGTTTTCCTCATTCACTTTTGCGTACTCTTGAAATCGTTTTGCATGAGACCGATCATGTTTTCCATAGGCTGTTTTGTTTTAAAATGTTCTTGTTATCACGAAAGTAATGGATGACCGGTTTCATGGAGATAGAAAATGCAGATTGTTAAAATAGCGATGTTTCCGCGGATTACGGGAGATGTTTCGCTATGATTTCGACCTTTGGAAAGCTGCTTGAACTACTTATGGAGTTTTACGAAGGTTATTTTGTTATTTTCGTAGTTCACCGTCGTGCTATTAGTCTGGCGTTGGTACATGTTTCTAGTCGCGAGTTTGCGGCGAGGTGACATAGAGTTTTCAGGACTATGTTTGTAGCGGTTGGGCTATGCTGCTAGCGTTTTAAGGCGAATCTTATTGCTGCGAGAGTTTGCTTTGTCAAAGCGTTGTCTTGATGCTGAAGCAAAAGTTTTGAAGATGGGATTATCTGGGATATAGTATCGTACCTACTTCCCTTTTCTTTTCTGAAAGAAAGCGGGTTAGCCGTTCTTCGAAGGCTTGTTATGCGTTTTCTTTCTTTTAGGAAGCGGGATGAGTATGCTTTTAGAGCGTGTGGCGATCGTTTCGGTTTTAGAGACTAGATCGGTTTGCATGTTCTGCCTGGACAATCAAGGAGCGATGGAACAAGACTGAAAATTTTGCCTAAGACTTGGCTTGCTAGACTATCCACCTAGGTCCTAAGTTCCCAAATTCTCGAGTTTTCAAGGCGTTTTGTTCCTGTCCTACAAAGAATTAAAACCTTTACAAAATTTTCCAGAAAATAGTCTTTTGAAGGTTTCAGCATTTCGAAGGAATCCCATTTCCTCGTATAGTCGAGGCGATTGGTGTTTAGAATAACCGTGATCGTACCAAACTACGAAGATTGATCCGAACAAGCCAAGATGGGATCGGACCCGAGACGCGATAGGACCCGAGACCAGGGCGAGGGCCGTGGACGGCGCCAGGCGAGTGCGCCCGGCATCAGGCGGCCAGCGTGACGGAATGCCGCCCGGTATGGGCGGCCCGTGTCCAGCGTGCTGCGGCGCCAGGCGGGCAGCGTGGCAGATGCCTTGGCGCCAGGCGGCCAGCGTGACAGGTGCGCCGGCATGGAGCGGCTCGCATGGCGTGCGCCCGGTGCCAAACCATCTTGCCGTCTGTGGGTTTTCGTTGTTGATCTTTCCCGTTAGTTGTTTGCGGAAATCTTTGAGTTTGGGAAGATCTTTGGCCGTAGATTTCGAGATAATCGTTTCTAATCCAGCGAGACTCTCGATATCGGGATTGAGATGGACTTGGATTTGTAGACTTTCCGTCTTGAGGGTTTGAGTAATGAGGCTTGAACTTAGATTACAGAATATGAGCTTTGTTAAACAATCGAGAGGCTTTGCGGAAGAATCGTCGTGTTTCTCGAACAATCCGAACATGGGTTTAAAGGACCAAGATGTTTCCGTTGCCGAGATCCGAAATGACTGCGCGGATGGCGCCAGGACCCTTGCCGCCGGTGCCAGGCGAAGCGATGGGCCTGCGGCGGTAAAGCGTGGCGTGGTGCGGTCTGCCGCCCGGCAGAGCGCTACCGCCCGTGCCGTGTCCAGCGTCGCCCGATGCTGCTGTTGCTTGCCATTGATCCCGGGACTCCGCGGACTCAAAGATCGAGTTCACGAAAACTCAGGCAAAGATGCATGGTACTGAGACAGGACCGGTCTCATCTATGGCGGGACAGAGATCCTTCTCATGGGCGAGGTGGTGAGACAGCGACATTGTTTTCTTCGTAAAATCTCAGCGGAAACTCCGATTGAGGCGAAGGAAAACCATCTTGACCTAGACTCAAAGGAGAGAGCAAAGTGAGTTTTCCACAGGCGAGGTGGCCATGGCGAGGTGACCTTGGTGATGGTTGTTCTCGTCCACGGGCGAGTGGCGGGAGAGTGATTTTGTTCCCTTAAGTAAAATCTCAGCGGAAACTCCGATTGAGGCGAAGCGAAACCACTTTGATCTAAACTCAAAGGATAGCGAAGGTGAGTTCGCCCTGTGGCAAGGTAGCCATGTCGGAGGGTGAGGTGGCCTCGGTAATGTTTGTCCTTGCCCACGGCGAGGTGGCCGGGACAGTGACTTTGTTCTCTTCGTAAAATCTCAACGGAAACTCCGATTGAGATGAAGCGAAAACCATTTCGACCTAGACACAAGGAGAACAAAGTGGGCTCCTACTAAGGCGGACTGGGAAGACTGATCTTACCCTATGGCAAGTCGTCCTAGAAGATTAAGCTCCGACCTCCTTTCGTTTTCCCGTTTATTCCTCGAGAGTTGTTTGTAAGAAGTATGGCAGTGGGAATCGGTGAACCAATTTGCCGTGCTTCTGTTCTGCGAGTAATATAGGGTTTCCCCAAGGTTCGAGGAGAATAAGTTTTATTTTTCGAGAGGTTCTCGAAAAGAAATGTTTTTCTTAGAAACCTTGCTTTCGTTCGCGATTTCTCTAACTTGGTAACAAGGCGAATTTTTGGGGTTTGATAGATTTTATCGTTGCCCTTTCTGTTTAGATAGAAATTGCGAGCTTCGTTTTCGATGCTCTTCCTGTGGCGGAAAGCAGCGGCTAGGTTTTGATTTGCTTTCGAGTGTTGGTGTCAAAATCGGTGCGACGGAATCAATGACTGAAATTCTCTAGAAAGTATTTCTTGAAACAAAAGTCTCGGATAATTTCTAAAAGAGTTATCACGAGATTTTCTCAAATAGAATATCACTCTCGTGAGATCCGGAAGACTTCTGGCGCGTGGGCGAGAATCCCGGAAGAGTCGGTCCTTTCGAGCATTTATCAAAGATTGATCACCACAAAACCCTAAACATAAAGAATCATACCGAAACTTGAAGGAGGTGGATTCTCTCAAACCGTGAGGAACCGGAAAAGCGATCAAGATATCAAATCGAAGCCCTCGCCGAGATCTACAGCCTGGCGCCGGCACCAGCCTGGCGCCGGCGGCACCTTTCCGCAGGCCGGACTGGCGCCGGCGAAGCACCCGACCTTGAGGGCTGGCCTGGCGCCAGCGGCACCGTGGCAGCGGGCCGGCCTGGCGCCCAGCTGACACCCGACCTGGCGCGGCCCGGCACCGACTAGCGCCAGCGAGCACCGTCCTGGCGCCCGGCGGCATAAATCGCCACCGGGCTGGCCTGGCATGGCGGCTTTCACCTGGCGCCCGGCGGCTTTTCAAATCGCCGCGGGCTGGCCTGGCGCCCGGCTGACACCGACCTGGCGCCAATGACACCGGCCTGGCGCCCGGCACCGATCATCGACCTGGCGCGGCACCAACCTGGCTTGCGGCACCAATCCTGTAGACTGTACAAGCGCCCGGCGAATCCGACCCTGGCGCCCGGCCCGGCACCAGAGTAACATGGCGGCACGGCGCCAGCGGCACCGTCGCCACGGAGCTGGCCTGGCCAGCCTTATTACCAACCTTGCGCCGGCTAACGCCCGTGGCGCGGAGCTGGCCTAACGCCCGGCGGCACCGGCTTTGGCGTGAAGCACCAGCCTGGCGGCGGCACCGTCGTCGCGAGGCTGGCCTGGCATGCAGCCTGAAGCCTGGCGCCGGTCGAAACCCTCGTCCTGGTCACCGGTCCCATCGTGTTGAGGTCACAGTCCCATCTTGGCTTGTTTGGATCAAACCCCAAAATTCGTCTTGTTACCAAGTTAGAGAAATGCATAGCAAGCAAGGTTTCTCGAAAAACGTTTCTTTCGAGAACCTCTCGGAAAAATAAAACTTATTCTCCTCGAAACCTTGGGAAACCCTATATTACTTCGTGGAGCGAAGCACGGAAAATCGGTTCACCGATTCCCACTGCATATACTTCTTACAAACAACTCGAGGAACAAGCGGAAAAGCGAAAGGAGGTCGGAGCTTGATCTTACTAGGACGACTTGCCATAAGGTAAGATCAGTCTTCCCAGTTCGCCAGTAGAGCCCACTTTGTTCTCCTTTGTGTCTAGGTCAAAATGGCTTCGTTTTAGTCTCAATCGGAGTTTCCGTTGAGATTTTGAAGGAACAAAATCACTCTCCGGCCACCTCGCGTGGGCGAGAACAACTATCACCAAGGTCACCTGCCGTGGAAACCTCACTTTGCTCTTGTTGGGGTCAAAGCGGTTATCTCGAAATCTCGGACTAAAGACCTTCCCAAAACTCAAAGATTTCCATAAAAGCGGCCCGGCGGAAAGATCGAACAAGAAAAAACCCACAGACGGCAAGGCGGTACAAGCGGCTGACACCCGACTTAGCGCCCGGCGGGGCCAGCGGGCTGGCTGGCGCCAGCGGCACGACCCTGAAGCGCCCGGCTGACGCAGCGGGGCCTTGAACTGGCTAAGCGCCGGCGGCACCGACCTGGCGCCGGCTGACACGGGGCAGACTGGCCCTGGCGCCCATTGACCACAAGCGGTACGTACAGACCGAAAGGGCTGGACCTGGCGCTGGCGGCACCCGACCTAAGCGGCAGCAGACGAATGACCTAGCCGGCGCAGCGGAGACGTATGGGCTGGCCCTGGCGCCCGGCGGCACCGGCCTGGCGCCCGGCGACCGCCTTGAACTGGCCACAGCAGCGGCTGGCACCGACCTGAAGCGCCCCGGCTGACACAGCAGGACGGAGCTGGCCTGGCGGCGACACGGGATGCCGAACTGGCCTGGCGGCGGCACCAACCTGGCGTCGGTCGGCGTCCTATCCACCACAGTCTCCGGTCCCATCGTGCTTTCGGTCCGATCCCATCTTGGCTTGTTTAGATCAATCTTTGTGAGTTTGGTGATCCGGTTATTCTAACACCAATCGTCGACTATCTGAGAAAATGGGATTCGCCGAATGCGAAACCTTCAAAGACTATTTTTCGAAAATTTTTGTAAAGGTTTAAATTCTTTGTAGGACAGGAACAAAAGCGTCTTGAAAACTGCCGTAGATTTAGGGAACTTAGGACCTAGGTGGATAGTCTAGCAAGCTAAGTCTTAGGCAAAATTTCCAGTCTTGTTCCATCGTTCCTTGATTGTCCAGGCAGAACATGCAAACCGATCTAGTCTCGAAAAACCGAGAAGCGATAATCCGCAGCGTTCTAAAAGCATACTCATCCCGCTTCCTAAAAGAAGAAAAAGCGTACACAAGCCTTGAAGAGCGGCTAACCGTTTTCTTCCGTAAAAGAAAAGGAAGTAGATGCATATACTATACCATATAATCCCATCTTGAAAACTTTTGCTTCAGCATCAAGACAACGACAAAGCAAACTCTGCAGCAATAAGATTAGATCTAAAAGCGCTAATGGCATAGCCAACCGTTACAAACATAGTCTTGAAAACTCTCGTCTCTCGTCGCCAGGCTTCGCGACTAGAAGCGTGTATAGCGTCAGACTAATAGCGGCGGTGAACTACGAAAATAACGAAATAACCCGGTAAAACTCCATAAGTAGTTGAAGCAGCTTTCGTCAAAGGTGAAATCTTAAGCGGAAACATCTCGTGTAATCAGCGGAAACATGCTACACTTTAACAAACTGCGATTTTCTATCTCTATGAAACCGGTCATCCATTACTTTCATTATAACAAGAACATTTTAAAACAAAATAGCCTATGGAAAAACATGGCCGGTCTTATGCAAAACGATTTTGCGTACGCAAAAGTGAATGAGGAAAACACAATCCGTGGTCGCGAATATCGCAAGTAATTTGTGAAAGCGCTCTCGGTTACCTTTAGAAAACCCCTTACATCACTTTTACGAAATCCTCTGTATGGTCGAGTCAATTCATACAAAGCAAATTTAAATAAAATAAACATAATGGGTCCAGGTAACTGACATGACAGTTTTAGCTCCACAAGGTTTCTGGCTCCGCTTTCACTCAGCGGTTCGTCAGGCAGGAAATAATCACGTGAAGCGAACCCGCTACGTGTCGTCGATCCCTTAAACTTTGTCCCCTCGGATAAAATGAAGCGATTTTCATGCAACAAAAATTTATCACGAGCCATTCATCGTATAACTAAGACCTAAAGTGGAAGATCGTTTCTAAAGCCATCAGCCATAACTCAGAAAACTCCGCTATGCTTGGCATGTCTATCTCGGCAAGCGCTATTTGGCCCTCGGCCAACTTCATTCCGTAAAGCCGGAACCTGAATTGGCATCCCCATTAAGGACAATCGTAAACTAACATGACCTTAATAAGGGTCATGGTCTGATCGTTACCAACAACTTCCTTGGCGTCGGCTGAATCTAGCCTCCATGCCAATCCAAAGCTACTGGCGAGCACGCTCAATCATAGCGGCTAAAACAACAATCCGCGATTTGTTCATAGAGCGCCAAGTGACTATACGCCAAGCAATTTGTCGCATAACCGAATCGGAAATCATCGATAAACTCTTCATACCAAAACTCAGTCTAACAACCATATGGTTAGCGGAAGATTTAAACTCATCGTCAATCGATTAAGTTCTATCGCCCGTAAACACGGCATGAAAAGAAACACTTCGTGACAAGGCTCAAGAGTTATCGAGTCATCCTTAATATATACAAACAAATCCGGAAGGCCAACACTTCCGCGAAGCACTGTGAATGTAGGCGCTTCTCCACGGGTCGAACTTCGCGACCTCTTGGTCCTCGTCTAAACCGAAACAACAGTTTCTGGCTGCGAACATTACAAAACATCTCCAAAGCCGAACATTTCAACCACGAAATGCGGCACAAGAAACTTCGACCTTCAGCACTGCGAGGCGTCGCTAGCGCTTCGAAGGACATTCTTTTCCTCAAAGCGTTCGAGGCGAAATCCTCTCTAGAACTCAAAACATACAAACACACCTCTAGCGGTAACATGCCTCTAAACTGGCATCATTTCGTTGTTGCTGATCACAACAAGCGAACTCTGCGTCTAAACGGACAAATAGGCAGCCCTTGGGGGTAGGCTCTCTTGCATCCGACAAGGATAAACATAGCCTATACAAATCAAAATTTTGGTCTAGCTCTTACGTAAAGGAAGTGGCTTCGACTCGCGGACAAATCATATAAGCCGACAACAATTAGCGGTTTTTAAGCGGTGCGAGTCAGGTTAAAATGCGCCAAGCAGGCAAAAGCGATTTGTCGCCATAGAAACCTCAGTCGAGAGTAAACCTAGGTCTTGCCTAAACCCAGCCGCTGGATCTTGACATCTCAGACATAGTATGGTATCACGAGATCAAAATTTGTCTCTTCACTTAAGCCTATTAGTTTCCACGAACTTTCAGCGTAAATCGGTAAACCCGGAAAATCTCGCTTTATGCAAACAATAGATGCGGTGATCATCAGGGAACTAGGAATGAGGCGACAACTCACACCCTCTTTCTCATGCCGAAAAACTGAAGTTCATAAATAATCGAAAAACAAATACATCAACAGCATCATGCTCGAAAGTCTCTCATGACACATAACCAGACCATATAAGTCGCCGGAAAACAGATCACAAGGTCTTAAACTCCAAAGCGAACTACGGGAAGGCTTGATCCCTACACCAAAGTGCGTAGGCAGCCGAAGGCAGGCCCAATCTTACCACTTTCAGCGGACCTTTCAACCATTGATTCCGCCTATCTTACCTGACATGTCTTATGCTCTTAAGAGAACATCCGCGAAGGTTCTAACGAGCTGGGGGTAACTGTTGGTGTCAAAATCGGTCGTGACGGAATCAATGACTGAAAGTCTCTAGAAAGTATTTCTTGAAACAAAAGTCTCGGATAATTTCTAAAAGAGTTATCACGAGATTTTCTCAAATTAGAATATCCACTCTGTGAGATCGGAGACTTCTGGGCGTGCGTGGGAGAATCCCGGAAAGATCGGTCCGGCTTCGCAAGGATCAGATTGATCACCACAAAACCCTAAACATAAAGAATCTGCCTCGAAACTTGAAGAGTCGTTCTCTCAAACCGTGAGGAACCAAGCGATCAAGATATCAAATGAAGCCCTCGCCGAGATCTACAGCCTGGCGCCGGCGGCACCAGCCTGGCGCCGGCGGCACTACGCAGGCCGGACTGGCGCCAGCGGCACCGACTGGCGGGCTGGCCTGGCGCCCGGCGGCACCGTGGCAGCGGGCCCGACCTGGCGCCAGCGGCACCGGCCTGGCGCGGCGGCACCGATCTGGCGCGGCGGCCTTTCAGCATCGGGCCTACGCGCCGGCGGCACCACCGGCCTGGCGGCACCGTCGCCGCGGGCTGGCCTGGCGCCGGCGGCACCAACCTGGCGCCCGGCGTACCCGCACAAGCGGCGGCTCCGCACCGGCTGGCGCCCGGCCCTGGCGCCCGGCACCGTCCGCAGCGGGCTGGCCTGGCGGCACCACGACCTGGCGCCCGGCTTTCCGTGGCAGCGGGCGGCCTGGCGGCGGCTTTCCGTCGCCGCGGGCTGGCCTGGCGCCCGGCACCGGCCTGGCGCCCGGCGGCACCGTCGCGGGGCTGGCCTGGCCCGGCGGCACCGGCCTGGCGGCGGCACCCGTCGTCATGAGCTGGCCTGGCGCCCGGCGGCACCCGACCTGGCGCCCGGTCGGCCCTCGTCCGGTCTCCGGTCCCATCGTGTTGGTCTGATCCCATCTTGGCTTGTTTGGATCAATCATCATGAGTTTGGGGCGATCCGGCTCTGGAATAAACATCCTACGACTTCGATTGGAATGCGTCCCGATGTTTTACGACAAAAACTAGAAGGATTGGATTTCTGTAGAAGATATCGTTATAGAACAAGGTCGATTAGCGAACATCGATCCTTTAGGTTATCACGGTTTATTTTACGAGAAAGATAGTCTTTCAGAAATCGTATAAAGCGTTTAGCGACTTAAGACAAGTCCGCGGACTAACTTACGAATTTAGGAATTCAGGCCCAATCAGGCTATGGCGGTTTGTCCGATATCGAACATCGGATAAACATCAAGTCACCGAAAACTTCGAGGATAATTACAAAGATCGCGAAAATGGAATACTTCCTGAAGAGATAAGCTTGGGCCCAAAGTGAGGTCCATCATCCTAAGGCAAACCGACCTTGGGTGGATATATAAGGAAGGGCAGAAGAAGGGATCGAAAATCCTAGATTGGAGACTTAGAGCATCCTGCTAGCTTAGAGAACTTAGAACTTAGGCGGTTAGGCCAGCGAGGCAGGACTCAGAGCGTCTGGCGCCTCTTGTTAGTTTTATCTTCTCCGCAGACCCGTTCCTCTCGGAAGGATCTAACTATACTTTTACTCAGAGCTCCGCGCATAGAAACCTAGGCATTATCTTGACATGCCCGTTTCTATGACCAGCGCTCATATTAGGCGAACCAGGCCCTACAGAGCGTCTGGCGCCTCCTGCTTCGCAAATCTCGCTCCTCGGAAGGATCGGACAATTCTTTTACTTAAAGCTCCGCACAGAAACCCTAGGCGTTATCTTCGACATGCCTGTTTCTATGACAAGCGCTCATACTAGAGCGACCCGCCCGAGGCGGTTCGATCTCTTGTTCAATTCTTTCTAACTGAACTACGATCGAATTGCGTAGGCAGCCTTTCTTAAGGTCCAGTCTCAAATCTTAACAAATCTTTTCCATTTATTCGGTCACTTGTGCGTTGGCTGTAGCGGGAATCCGGACCTTCAAGGAAAGTCGGGTTAACGGCTTTCCTCCGCAATCTTATTCATTAAAATTGGCGGTGTGAATTTGGTTCC
>JAEACV010000177.1:0-36166 GCA_016432835.1 Brassica nigra
GACCAGGACGCCGGACGTCCCACAATTCCTCTGCCAGCGTACCAGCCTGCACCCGGCCAGTACCACAGGCCCGCACCCTTGCGTCCTGCTGGCTCTTTGGACACCCACTGCCTTGACGAACACACCCGGCCTAGAGACACCGCACACGGCCTGGACGCTGGACGAGCAAGACATACCCGGCCTGGGCATACCCGGCCTGGACAGGCACTAGCTGACCGGGGCTGAGTTTCTTCCTTTCTCCTTGTTTCTCATTGGTGAAAATCCTTGGCTGAGGGCTTTTAGACTTTCTCCTTTTATGTGTTTAGGGCTTTTAAGCCTACTATAAATCTCTCATTAGCAAGTTTGGGACTTATGTTATTTGATCCACAGGACAAAACCTTTGAGTAAAGCTTCATGCTTTGAATTATTAATCTCATCTCATCTTGTGTTCTTGATTGTTTATCTCATCTCCTTTCTTTCTCTATATGTTTATGCTTGAATCTCTCATGGGTTTAAGAATAAGCATGTGGATTAGTAGTAGATTCTTCTAAGATCCATGGGTTAGGGTGATAGAGAGTGATTAAGTTAGATCAAGGTGTACAGAATTAGATCTATCATTTCCGCATAGATTTGGTGTTTTTAAAGCTATATTTGAGTTGGCCTCTCAAACATAGAGCTATAGGCATTTCATGCCGGAAGGTGTTCTATGAAATGCCTGAACCAACTCATCTATGCTTTTTAGCTTGCTTTGCCTAGGGATTAGTTGTCTTAGAGGCAGGATTGCTATTAGACTCATTCTCATTGTTGCTTTGATCATTACAGCCAAAGGGATTTGGTGTACTTGGGTGATCATAGCAAAGAGCATTCATCTAGGGATAGAGCCTTAGTTTAGTTGTCTAGGCATAAGGATTAGATTGATTGAAAAGTTAGCATCTTGGATTGAAGCTTATCATTTGATATCAAGTCTCAGCCACCCCATGGAGTCTTCTTCTCCTCATAGAAGAAAGTTTGCTTTTCATTGTGTTTTACTTATTGTTCTAGTTTAATCATATTCTCTCTATGGTTGCATTTAGATTGAGCATGAGCTTGCATTCCCTCTGTTTCATTGTCACTTAGGACTGGTTCGACAATCTTTTATACTACATCATTTAGCTAAATCTAGAAAGTTCTATCATCGAAACTTCGCCAACCTGGCCAGCGAGGACTGGCCGCTTTCGCTAGCAGGCGAGTTGCTTCGACTCGGGAGGTGCAACTTCGCCAACCTGGCGAGCAGGACTGGCCTTGCTAAGCCAGGAGAGTTGCTTTCGACTCGGAAGGTGCAACTTCGCCAAACTGGCGAGCAGGACTGTCAGCGCCCAGCGAGGCGAGTTGCTTTCGACTCCGGGTCAACTCCCCAATTTGGCGAGCATGGCACTACCGCTGCGTAGCAGACAGAGTTGCTCGACTCCGGAAGGTGCAACTCGCCAACCTGGCCAGCAGGACTGGCCTGCTCGCCCAGCGAGTTGCTCGACTCAGGAGGTGAAACTTCGCCAACCTGGCGGCAAGACTGGCCACTTCGTGGCGGGCATGTTTCGACTCCGGAGAGGTGCGCTTCGCCAACTGGCGGCAGGACTGGCTCTGCTCGCCCAGCAGGCGAAGTTGCTCGACTCGGGAGGTGCAACTTCGCCAACCTGGCGAGCAGGACTGGCCTGCTGCGGGCGAAGTTGCTTTCCGAGGTGCAACTTCGCCAACCTGGCCAGCAAGACTGGCCTTCTGCCCAGCGGGCCAGTTGCTCGACTCAGGGAGGTGAAACTTCGCCAACCTGGCCAGCAGGACTGGCCTGCTCACTGCGGGCGGTTGCTTTCGACTCGGTGCAACTTCGCCAACCTGGCGGCGGGACTGTCCACTGCTTTCAGCCGGGCAGTTGCTTTCGACTCACGGGAGGTGCAACTCGCCAACGGCGAGCATGACTGGCCTTGCGCGCCCAGCAGGCGAGTTGCTTTCGACTCCGGGAGGTGCAACTCGCCAACCTGGCGAGCAGGACTGGCCTGCTTTCGCCCAGCAGGCGAGTTGCTCGACTCCGGAGGTGCAACTTCGCCAACCTGCGCGGACTGGCTGCTTTCGCTCAATGAAGCGAGTTGCTCGACCGGGAGGTGCAACTTCGCCAACCTGGCGAGGACTGGCCTGCTTCTCAACGGCGAGTTGCTCGACTCCGGAGGTGAATCGCCAGCAGCGGGGACTGGCCTGCTGCGCTGCGGGCGAGTTGCTCGACTTCGGGAGGGTGCTTCGCCAACCTGGCGAGCAGGACTGGCCTGCTGCATTAGCAGGCGGTTGCTTTCGACTCGGGGAGGTGCAACTTCGCCAACACGGCCAGTGGACTGTGCCTTCGCCCAGCGGGCGAGTTGCTCGACTCCAGGGAGGTGAACTTCGCCACAGCTGACGAGACTGGCCTGCTGCGTAGCAGGCGAGTTTCGACTTCCGGGAGGTGCAACTCGCCAACTTGGCGAGCAGGACTGGCCACTGCTGCGCCCAGCGGGCAGTTGTTTCGACTCGAGGGAGGTGCAACTTCGCCAACTGGCCGGCGAGGACTGGCCACCTTTCACTGTAGGGCAGTTGCTTTCGACTTCGGGAGGTGCAACTTCATGGCGGCGAGGACTGGCCCTGCGTGAAGCAGTTGCTCGACTCCGGAGGTGCAACTTCGCCAACCTGGCCGAGAAGACTGGCCTGCTGCCGTAGCGGGCGAGTTCTCGACTCGGGAGGTGCAACTTCGCCAACCTGGGAACATGGTGGGCCTGCTGCGTAGCGGGGCGAGTTGCTCGACTCGGTGCAACTTGCCAACCTGGCGGCGGGACTGGCCTGCTAAGCCCAGGCAGTTGCTTTCGACTCCGGGAGGTGCAACTTCGCCAACCTGGCCAGCGGGGACTGGCCACGCTGCGCCCAACGGGCAGATTTCTCGACCCGGGAGGTGCAACTGGCCACTGTGGCCGGGACTGGCCTGCTCGCCAACGGGCGAGTTGCTCGACTCGAGGTGCAACTTCGCCAACCTGGCGAGCAGGACTGGCCCTGCTCGCATGGCGAGATGAGTTGCACTACCCGGAAGGTGCAACTTCGCCAACCTGGCCAGCAGGACTGCCTGCTCGCCCAGCGAGGCGAGTTGCTTGACTCGGGAGGTGCAACTTCCCAACCTGGCGAGAAGGACTGGCCCTGCTCACCCAGCGAGCCAGTTGCTTTCGACTCAGGGAGGTGCAACTTCGCCAACCGGCGGCGAGGACTGGCCCTTTCGCCCAGCGAGGCGAGTTGCTCGACTCCAGGTGCAACTTCGCCAACCTGGCGAGCAGGACTGGCCTGCTGCAGCGGAGAGTTGCTTTCGACTCGGGGAGGTGCAACTTCGCCAACCTGGCGGCGAGGACTGGCCTGCTCGCCAGCGGGAGAGTTGCTCCGACTCGGGAGGTGAACTTCGCCAACCTGGCGAGCAAGACTGGCCCTTCTCTCCCCAGCGGCGAGTTGCTCGACTCGGGAGGTGCAAACTTCGCCAACCTGGCCAGCAGACTGGCCTGCTTTCATGCAGGCGAGTTGCTCGACTTCCGGAGGTGAGCTTCGCCAACCTGGCCAGCGAGGACTGGCCGCTTTCGCCTAGCGGGCGAGTTGCTTTCGACTTCGGGAGGTGCAACTTCGCCAACCTGGCGAGCTGGACTGCTTCCTCGCTTCCGTAAGAGGAGAGTTGCTTCGACTCTGGAGGTGCAACTCGCCAATGGCGGCAGGACTGTCCACTAACGCAGGCGAGTTGCTTTCGACTCCGGGAGGTGCAACTCCCAATTTGGCCAGACATGACTGGCCTGCTTTCGTAGCAGGCGAGTTGCTTTCGACTCGGGAGGTGCAACTTCGCCAACCTGGCAGCGGACTGGCCACTGTAGCGGGCGAGTTGCTGACTCGGAGGTGCAACTTCGCCAGCCTGGCGGGACTGGCCCTGCTGGCCCAGCAGGCGGTGCTACGACTGACAGGAAGTTGCTTCGCCAACCTGGCCAGCAAGACTGGCCCTTCTCGCTAGCGGGCGAGTTGCTCGACCGGGGAGGTGCAACTCGCCAACCTGGCCAGCAGAGACTGGCCCTGCTCACTGGCGGGCGAGTTGCTTTCGACCCGGAGGTGAAACTTCGCCAACTGGCCAGCGGGACTGGCCCTGCTTTCGCTAGCAGGCGAGTTGCGACTCCGGGAGGTGAACTTCGCCAACCTGGCCGATAGGACTGGCGCGCGTTGTTGGCTTCGCCAAAGCGGCGAGGACTGGCCACACTTCGCCAGCAGGCGAGTTGCTTTGACTCGGGAGGTGCAACTTCGCCAACCTGGCGAAGGACGGCCACTGCTCTGCCCACTTGAGCGAGTTGCTTTCGACGAGGAGGTGAAACTTCGCCAACCTGGCGAGCAGGACTGGCCCTGCTCGCCCAGCAGGCGAGTTGCCGACTACCGGGAGTGACTTCCTTGCCAAGCGGCGAGTTAACCTGCTGCATAGCGGAGAGTTGCTTTCGACTCCGGGAGGTGCAACTTCGCCAACCTGGCGGCAGGACTGGCCCTGCTCGCCCAGCGGAGGTTGCTTTCGACAGGGTGCAGCTTCGCGGGCAACCAGCAGACTGGCCTTTCGCCAGCGGCGAGTTGCTTTCGACTCGGGAGGTGCAACTGCCAACCTGGCCAGCAAGACTGGCCTGCTGCGCTAGCAGGCGAGTTGCTCGACCCGGGAGGTGAAACTTCGCCAACCTGGCCAGCAGGACTGGCCTGCTCGCTAACGGGCGAGTTGCTCGACTCCGGGAGGTGCAACTTCGCCAACCTGGCGAGCAGGACTGGCCACTTTCGTAATGGGGAGAGTTGCTTTCGACTCTGGAAGGTGCAACTTCGCCAACCTGGCGAGCAGGACTGTCCTGCTTGCCAGGCGGTTGCTCGACTCCGGGAGGTGCAACTCCCCAATTTGGCGAGCATGACTGGCCACTTCGTAGCGGGCGAGTTGCTCGACCCGGGAGGTGCAACTCGCCAACCTGGCGGCAGGACTGGCCCTGCTTCGTAGGCGGTTGCTTCGACTCCGGGAGGTGCAACTTCGCCAACCTGGCAGCTGGACTGGCTGCTCGCCCAGCGGGCGTTTGCTTCGACTCGGGAGGTGCAACTTGCCAACTGGAGCAGGACTGTCCTGCTTGCCCAGCGGGCAGTTGCTTTCGACTCCGGAGGTGCAACTCCCAATTTGGCGAGCAGGACTGGCCTGCTTCGTAGCGGGCAAGTTGCTCGACTCCGGAGGTGCAACTTCGCCAACCTGGCCAGCAGGACTGGCCCTGCTCGCTAGCGGGCAGTTGCTTTCGACTCAGGAGGTGGCTTCGCCAACCTGCCGAGCAAGACTGGCCGCTTCTCGCCCAGCGGGCATGTTTCTCGACTCCGGGAGGTGCAACTTCGCCAACCTGGCGGCGGGACTGGCTCTGCTTTCATGGCGAGCGGTTGCTCGACTCCGGGAGGTGCAACTTCGCCAACCTGGCAGCATGACTGGCCACTGCGTAGCAGGCGAGTTTGACTTTCTAGGAGGTGCAACTTCGCCAACTGGCAGCAAGACTGGCCCTTCGTAGCAGACCCGGTTGCTTCGACTTCGGGGAGGTGAAACTTCGCCAAGCCAGCGGGACTGGCCGCTCACCAGGCCAGTTGCTCGACTCGGGGAGGTGCAACTTCATGGCTGGCGGCAGGACTGTCCACTGCTTTCCCCGGCAGGCGAGTTGCTTTCGACTCAGGAGGTGCAACTCGCAACCTGGCGAGCATGACTGGCCTTGCGCCTAGCAGGCGGTGCCGACTCGAGGAGGTGCAACTTCGCCAACTGGCGAGCAGGACTGGCCTGCTTCGCCGGCGAGTTGCTCGACTCGGGAGGTGCAACTTCGCCAACGGCCAGCGGGACTGGCCACGCTTAAGCTCAATGGGGCGAGTTCTCAACCGGAGGTGCAACTTCGCCAACCTGGCGAGCAGGACTGGCCTGCTCGCTCAGCAGGCGAGTTGCTCGACTCCGGGTGAACTTCGCCAACCTGGCCAGCAGGACTGGCCTGCTTCGCCAGCAGGCGAGTTGCTCCGACTCCGGGAGGTGCAACTTCGCCAACTTGGCGGCGGGACTACTTTCGCCCAGCGGGCCAGTTGCTCGACTCCGGAGGTGCAACTTCGCCAACCTGGCCAGCAGGACTGGCCTGCTGTAGCGGGAGTTGCTTTCCGGGAGGTGCAACTTCGCCAACGGCGAGCAAGACTGGCCGCTGCCCAGCGGAGGTTTCTCCGACTCCGGGAGGTGCAACTCGCCAACCTGGCGGGCGGGACTGGCCTGCTCGCCCAGCTGGCCGTTGCTTTCGACTCCGGGAGGTGCAACTTCGCCACGGCGAGCAGGACTGGCCCTGCTCGCCCGCAGGCGGTTGCTGAATCCGGAGGTGCAACTTCGCCAACCTGGCCAGCAGGACTGGCCTTCACCAACCGGGACAGTTGCTTTCGACTTCGAGGAGGTGCAACTTCGCCAAACTGGCGAGCAGGACTCCTGCTGCGGGCGAGTTGCTCGACTCAGGGAGGTGCAACTTCGCCAACCTGGCGAAGGGCTGCCTGCTCGCCTAGGCCCGAGTTCTCCGACTCTGGGAGGTGCAACCGCAAGCCTGGCCATAAGCTGGCCTGCTTCGCAGCGGGAGTTGCTCGACTCCGGGAGGTGCAACTCTGTAACGGCAGGACTGGCCTGCTTCGCCCAAAGGGGCGAGTTGCTCGACTTCGGAGGTGCAACTTCGCCAACTGCGCCGAGGACTGGCTACTGCTTCGCCAATGGACGAGTTTCGACCACCGGAAGTGAAACTTCGCCAACTGCGGCAGGACTGGCCTGCTGCGTAGCGGGTTGAGTTGCTTCGGGAGGTGCAACTCGCCAACCTGGTGAGCAGGACTGGCCCTTCGCCCAAGAGGTGAGTTGCACTACTCCGGAGGTGCAACTTCGCCAACTGGCAGCAGGACTGCCCTGCTTCATGCAGGCGAGTTGCTTTCGACTCGGGGAGGTGCAACTTCGCCAACCTGGCCAGCGGGACTGGCCTGCTCGCTAGCGGGCGAGTTGCTCGACTCGGGGAGGTGCAACTTCGCCAACTGGCGAGCTGGACTGGCCTGCTCAGCCGGAGAGTTGCTTGACTCTGGAAGGTGCAACTTCATGGTGGCGAGCAGGACTGTCCTGCGCCTGGGAGTTGCTCGACTCGGGAGGTGCAACTCCCCAACCTGGCGAGCATGACTGGCCCTTTCTGCGAACGAGTTGCTCCGACTTCGGGAGGTGCAACTTCGCCAACCTGGCGGGACTGGCTTGCTCGCCCGGCAGGCGAGTTGCTTTCGACTCCGGGAGGTGCAACTTCGCCAACCTGGCCAGGTGGACTTGCCTGCACTTAGCGGGCGAGTTCTGACTCCCGGAAGGTGCAACTTGCTAACTGTGGCGGGACTGTCCACTGCTTGCCCAGCGGGCAAGTTGCTCGACTCGGTGCAACTCCCCAATTTGGCGACATGACTGGCCACTGCGCCCAGCGGGCGAGTTGCTCGACTCGGAAGGTGCAACTCGCCAACCGGCGGGACTGGCCTGCTCGCCCAGCGGGCGAGTTGCTCGACTCAGGGAGGTGCAACTTCGCCAACCTGAGCAAGACTGGCCCTTTCGCCCAGCGGGCATGTTTCGACTCCGGGATGGCTTCGCCAACGGCGGCGGGGTGGCTCGCTTGCCCAGCGGCGAGTTGCTTTCGACCCGGGAGGTGCAACTTCGCCAACCTGGCCAGCGGGACTGGCCCTGCTCGCTAGCAGGCGAGTTGCTCGACTCCGGGAGGTGAACGCCAACCTGGCGAGCAGGACTGGCCTGCTGCATAGCGGAAGTTGCTTTCGACTCTGGAGGTGCAACTTCGCCAACTGGCGGGGACTGTCCCTGCTAGCCCAGAGGCGAGTTGTTTCGACTCGGGGAGGTGCAACTTCGCCAACCTGGCGAAGGACTGCCCTGCTCACCCAGAGCCAGTTGCTCGACTGAGGGAGGTGCAACTAGCCAACCTGGCGGCGGGGACCCTGCCGCCCAGGGCGGTTGCTCCGACCCGGGAGGTGCAACTTCGCCAACCTGCGGCGGGACTGGCCTTGCTCGCCCAGCGGGAGGTTGCTCGACTCCGGGAGGTGCAACTTCGCCAACCTGGCCAGCAGGACTGGCCCTGCTGCAGCCCAGAGGATTGCCGACCTGGGAGGTGCAACTTCGCCAACCTGCCAGCAGGACTGGCCCACTCGCCAGCGGCGAGTTGCTCGACCCGGGAGGTGCAACTTCGCCAACCTGGCCAGCAAGACTGGCCTGCTGCGCGGGCGAGTTGCTCGACTCCGGGAGGTGAAACTCGCCAACCTGGCCAGAGGACTGGCCAGCGGGACTTTCGCTGCGCTAGCGAGTTGCTTTCGACTCCGGGAGGCTGACTTCGCCAACCTGGACTGGACTGGCACTGCTTGCCCAGCGGGAGAGTTGCTCGACTCCGGAAGGTGCAACTTCGCCAAACTGGCGAGCAAGACTGGCCACTGCTCGCCCAGCGGGCGGTTGCTCGACTTCAGGAGGTGCAACTCCCAATTGGCGAGCAGGACTGGCCTGCTAAGCCAGGCGAGTTGCTCGACTCCGGGAGGTGCAACTTCGCCAACGGCGAGGACTGGTGCTTCGTAACAGGCGGTTGCTTTCGACTCCGGAGGTGCAACTTCGCCAACCTGGCGAGCTGGACTGGCTGCTGCGCCAACAAGGTTGCTCGACTCGGAAGGTGCAACTTGCCAACGGCGGCGGTACTGTCCCTGCTGCCCAGCCAGACAGGAGTTGCTCGACTCGGGAGGTGCAACTCCGCCAATTTGGCGATGACTGGCCCACCTTTCGCCCAGCGAGCGAGTTGCTTCGACTCGAGGTGCAACTTCGCCAACCTGGCCGAGGACTGGCCTGCTTCGCCCAGCGGGCGAGTTGCTTCGACTTCGGGGGGTGAAACTTCGCCTGGCGAGCAAGACTGGCCCTGCCAGCCGCGGGCATGTTTCTGACTCGGGGAGGTGCAACTTCGCCAACCTGGCGGGGACTGGCCTGCTTCGCCCAGCGGGCGAGTTGCGACTCCGGGAGGTGCAACTCGCCAACCTGGCGAGCAGGACTGGCTGCTTCTAGCAGGCGAGTTGCTCACTTCCCGGGAGGTGAAACTTCGCCAACTGGCGGCAAGGCTGGCCATTCTAAGCCAGGCCAGTTGCTTTCGACTCGGGGAGGTGCAACTTCGAACCTGGCCAGCGGGACTGGCCTGCTCACCCAGCAGGCGGTTGCTCGACTCGGGGAGGTGCAACTTCGCCAACCTGGCGAGCAGGACTGTCCTGCTTTCCCAGCGAGTTGCTTTCGACTCGGGGTGCAACTCGCCAACCTGGCGAGCATGACTGGCCTTGCTTAAGCGAGGCAGTTGCTCGACTCGGGAGGTGCAACTTCGCCAACCTGGCGAGCAGGACTGGCCCTGCTCGCCCAGCGGGAAGTTGCTTTCGACTCCGGAGGTGGCTTCGCCAACTGGCCAGCAGGACTGGCCTGCTAGCTCAATGGGCGAGTTTCTCAACCCGGGAGGTGCAACTTCGCCAACCTGGTGAGCAGGACTGGCCCTGCTCGCTCAACTATCAGGTTGCTCGACTCCGGAAGTGAATCTGCGCCAACCTGCCAGCAGGACTGGCTGCTCGCCAGCAGGCCAGTTGCTTCGACTCGGGAGGTGTAACTTCGCCAACCTGCCAGTAGGACTGGCCTTTCGCCCAGCAGGCGTTGCTCGACTTCCGGGAGGTGTGATGATAGAACTTTTCAGATTACAATCCAAATGATGTAGTATAAAAGATTGTCCAGAACCAGTCTGGTGACAGTAAAGCAGAGGAGATGCAAACTGTGCTCGATCTAAAATGCAACCATTAGAGAATGATGATTAAACTAGAACAATGAGTAAAACACAACAAAAGCAAACTTTCTTTCTTATGAGGGAGGCAAAACCATGGGTGTAGGGACTTGATATCAAATGATTAAGCTTCAATCAGATGCTAACTTTTCAATCAATATAATCCTTATGCCTAGACAACTAAACTAAGCCAAGCTCATCCCAGATGAATGCTCTTTTCTTGATGATGCCAAGTACACCAAATCCTTTGGCTGTAATGATCAAAGCAAACAATGAGAACAAGTCTAATAGCATCCTAGCCTCACAAGACAACTAATCCCATGGGCAAACGGCTAGAAGCATAGATGAGTTGGGTCAGGCATTTCATAGAACACCTTCCGGGCATGAAATGCCTATGGCTCTATGTTTGAGAGGCCAACTCAAATGGCTTTAGAAACACCAAATCTATGCAAGGGAAAGATAGATCAATTAAACACCTTGGATCTGGCAATCACTCTCATCACTAACCCATGGATCTTAGAAGAATCTACTCACTAATCCACATGCTTATTCTTAAACCATGAGAGATTCAAGCATAAACATATAGAGAAAGAAAGGAGATGAGATGAAACAATCAGAACCAAGATGAGATGAGTTAATAATTCAAGATGAAGTTTTTACTCAAGGTTTGTTCTTAGATCATAAATAACATAATCCCCAAACTTGGGTTAATAGAGTATTTATAGTAGGCTTAAAGCCCTAAACACATAAAGGAGAGATCTAAAAGCCCTTGGCCAAATGATTTCGACCAATGAAAACAAGGAGGAAAAGGAAGAAACTCAGCCACGGGGTCAGGAGTGCTGTCCAGGTGGGTATGCTGGAGTCAGGTATGGCTTGCTCGTCCGGCGTCCAGGCGTCAGCCTCTCTAGGCCAGGTGTGTCGACCGCGTGGTGGGTGTCAGCAGCTAGCCAGGGGCGTCTTGGTGTCGCGAGGCGGGTGGTGCTGGTCGGTGTGCAGGCTGAGTGCGGGTGAGGCATTGTGGACCCGTCCAGTGTCCTGGTCGGGTGTGTTCCGGTCAGCGTCGGGCTCGTCTAGCATCAGATGCGTGCGGGTGCGTCGGGACGAAGCTGTCGGGTGTCTGCTGATGCGCGGGTGAGTAAAGGTCGGGTCGTCCTGAGCTTCGTCCAGTCCGTCCGTCCCGTCGCGGGTCCTTGTCTCCGGGTGGTATGGACGCGTCCGTTCTGGGGCGTTCAACTGTCGGGACGTGCGGGTGCTTGTCCCGGAGTCGTCCTGTGGTCGTCTGAGCTTGTCCAGGCGAGGAAGGATGGTTGGACTCGGGTGTGCTCACCCGTGTTGCTGACATGCTTCCACTCAACTGATCATAACTCCGAATATGGCTCCAAATGTCTTGAAACCACCTCCATTGGAAGCTAACTCAGAATGCCATGTCTCCACCAAATATTAGCCTCAGAGGTATTCCTAAGGTCTCTGTCCATGTTCATCTTTAAACCCCTTTCATCACAAAACTCTCAAACATCTCCAATATCTCCAAAGTGTGCTCAACACCTAATAAGGACTTATGAATGCATAATGAACCTAAAGATGCCTAAAGCCTAATCTAAATGAGCAAAATGCATAAGATGATAACTAAAACATAAATACAAGACATCCAAGGTGAAACTTCGCCAACCTGGCGAGGCAAGACTGTACTGCTGGCCCAGCGGGAGGTTTCTCGACTCGGGAGGTGCAACTCACCAACCTAGCGAGCAGGACTGGCCCTGCTCGCCAGGGGCAGTTGCCGACTCCGGGAGGTGCAACTCGCCAACTGGCGAGGTATGACTGGCCCTGCTCGTCCAGGGCGAGTTGCTCAACTCGGAGGTGCAGCTTCGCCAACCAGGCCAGCGGGACTGGCCTGCTCACCCAGCAGACGTTGCTTCGACTCGGGGTGCCACTTGACTGGCGAGCAAACTCCCTGCTTGCCCAGCGGGCGAGTTGCTGAACTCCGGAGGTGCAACTCGCCAACGAGGCGAGAAAGGGCGGCTGCTCGCCCAGCTGGCGAGTTCTCGACTCGGGAGGTGCAACCGCAAACCTAGGGCACATGACTGGGCCTGCTCGCCCAGCAGGCGGTTGCTTCGACTCCGAGAGGTGCAACTCGCCAGCCTGCCGAGCAGGACCTGAATCGCCCAAAGGGCGGGATTGCTTTCGACCCGGAGGTGCAGCTTCCTTGACCTAGCATGGCGGGCCCTGCTGCCCGATGGGCGAGTTTCGACCGGGGTGAAACTTCGCCAACCACAGCGAGCAGGACCTTCTCGCCCAGCGGGTGAGGTGCTCGGCTCAGGAGGTGCAACTTCGCCAACCTGGTGGCGAGGACTGGCCTGCTTCGCATGGCCAGTGAGTTGCACTACTCGAAGATGCAACTTCGCCAACCTGGCCAGCGGACTGGCCTGCTAAGCCCAGCGGGCGGTTGTTTAACTCCGGGAGGTGCAACTCGCCAACCTGGCGAAGGACTGGCCACGCCGGGCCAGTTGCTTGACTTAGGGAGGTGCTTCGCCAACCTGGGCAGGACTGGCCTGCTTGTGGCCGGGTTGCTCACGACTCGGAGAGCACCGCCAACCTGGCGAAGGGACTGGAGCCCTGCTTCGCCCAGCGGGCGGATTGTGACTCCGGGAGGTGCAACTTCGCCAACCTGGCCAGCAAGACTGGCCTTCTTGGCAGACGAGTTGCTTCGACTTAGGAGATGTGAAGCTGCCCGGCGGCCAGCAAGACTGTTGCTTTCGTAGCGGGCGAGTTGCTCGACCTGGGAGGTGAAACTTCGCCAACTTGGCGGGACTGCCCTGCTCGCCCAGCAGGCGAGTTGCTCGACTCCGGGAGGTGCAACTTCGCCAACCTGGCGAGCAGTTGGCTTTCGCCCAGCGGGGAGGAGTTGCTCGACTCAGGAGGTGCAGCTTCGCCAACCTGGCGAGCAGGACTGGCCCTGCTGCCCAGAGAAGAGTTGCTCGACTCGGAGGTGCAACTTCGCCAACCTGGCCAGCAAGACTGGCCCTTCTGCTTGGCGAGTTGCTTTCGACTCCGGAGGTGAAACTTCGCCAACCTAGGTGGCCTGCTGCATGAATTAGTTGCTGACCGGAGGTGAACTTCGCCAACCTGGCCAGCGAGGACTGGCCACCTGCTTCGCCCTAGCGGGCGAGTTGCTCGACTCCGGAGGTGCAACTTCGCCAACCTGGCCACTGGACTGGCCATGGCGGAAGTTGCTCCGACTGGAAGGTGCAACTTGCCAACCTGGCCAGCAGGACTGGCTGCTGCCCAGCGGGCGAGTTGCTCGACTCGGGAGGTGCAACTCCCAATTTGGCGGCATGACTGGCCTGCTCGCCCAGCAGGCGAGTTTCGACTCCGGGAGGTGCAACTTCGCCAACCTGGCAGCGGACTTGCCACTGCTGCTGACCGGTGAGTTGCTCGACTTCAGGAGGTGAGCAGGACTGGCCCTGCTCGCCCAGCCGCAGGCGGTTGCTTTCAACTTTCAGGAGGTGCAACTTCGCCAACCTGGCCAGCAAACTGGCCGCTTCTGTAGGCGAGTTGCTCGACCAGGGGAGCTTCGGCAACCAGCGGGGTGGCCTGCTCGCCTAACGGGCAGTTGCTCGACTCGGAGGTGCAACTTGCCAACTGGCGTGGGACTGGCCTTGCTCATGGAAGTTGCTGACTCCGAGGTGACTTCATGGCTGGCCAGCGAGGACTGTCCACTGCATGGCCAGGCCGGTTGCGACTCGGGGAGGTGCCTTCGCCAACCTGGCGAAGACTGGCCGGCTTCGCTAGCAGGCGAGTTGCTCGACTTCGGGAGGTGCAGCTTCGCCAACCTTGGGAACATGACTGGCCTGCTGCGCAACAGGCGAGTTGCTCGACTTCAGGAGGTGCTGGCTTCGCCAACGCGAGAAGGACTGGCCCTTCGTAGCGGGCGAGTTGCTCGACCAGGAAGGTGCAACTTGCCAACCTGGCCAGCAGGACTGGCCCTGCTCGCCCGTGGGCCGAGTTGCTCCACCGACCCGGGAGGTGAAACTTCGCCAACTGGCGAGCGGGACTGGCTGCTGCTGAATTGAGTTGCTCACTCGGAAGGTGCAACTTCGCCAACCTTAGCGGGGACTGGTCACTGCTCGCCAGCGAGTGAGTGTTCGACTTCGGGAGGTGCAGCTCGCCAACCTGGCGAACAGGTCTGGCCCTACTCACCCAACGGAGCCAGTTGCCACTTCGAAGGTGCCTTCGCCAACCTGGCGGCAGGACTGGCCACTGCGCTTTCAGGCGGGCGAGTTGCTTTCGACTCGGGAGGTGCAACTTCGCCAACCTGGCGAGCAGGACTGGCCCTGCTTTCAGCCCAGGCGAGTTGCCGACTCCGGGAGGTGCAACTTCGCCAACTGAAGCCCGGACTGGCCTTCGCCAAGCGGGATAGTTGTTGAGCCGGAGGTGAAACTTCGCCAACCTGGCCAGCAAGACTGGCCCTGCTTCATTAGCGGGCAGTTGCTTTCGACCAGGGAGGTGAAACTTCGCCAACCTGGCCAGCGAGGGACTGGCCCTTTCGCTAGCGGGCGAGTTGCTCAACTCCGGGAGTTGGCTTCGCCAACGGCGAGGACTGTAAGACCGATCCCGGCCAGCCAGGCAGCGATTCGGCGCCTTCGTCATTTCGGTCCATACATTGACCCGAACCTCTAAGAATTTTTAGCCCTTTATTCGGGCATTGCCCATGGCGAGGGGCTAACTTCGGATATAAGCTCAAGATTCTGCTAGTGATTCCTAGCTTAAGAACAATTCAACACATACTGTGGAATAACAAGCTTTATATCCATTGGTGCAACCAATCTAGCACTGGTCTGGTCAGAATCACCCTAGTCTTGGTTAGTATACACAGCTACCGCTAGCTCCAAAGGGAGTGCGACCACGAAGCGAACCAAGTCATACGAATCTGAGGTTCCATTCCCACAATCCATTCTATCTATATCTAAGCAGCATTGCTAGATTATACCTTTACCCATCCGGCGGAGCCTGTTGGCTCTTTGTCTCCAGCTGACTTAGCTTGCTTATGCACCTGCATAAACTCTTCCCTTGGGTGCCAGTCATTCAACCAACCATCCCCGCGGATGGTAACCTTTGGGAAGTCTTGATGGTAATTTATATGCATCGGCTCATCTCAGCCCATGCATCATCTAATATCCTTACGCATGGGATATATCAAATCCTCTCTTGGACTAGTTGTTGGTGTCAAAATCGGTCCGCGGCCGGAATCAATGACTGAAAGACTCTGGAAAGTATTTCTCAAAAAAGTCACCGGATAATTTGAAGTTATCTGAGATTTTTCTCAAATTAGAACTATCCACTCTACGGTGGGTTGAAAGCGGTTATCTCGAAATCGCGGCTAAGTTATTTTTACTTATGGGTTCTTACATGAAACACTTCTTGAAGTAAGATCGAGAAGACTACGAGTGTAGCGTCACGAGAGTCCCGGAGGAAGATGTCCTTCGCCCCGAGGACATCAAATTGATCTACAAAACCACTAAACATAAAGAATCGCCTCGAAACTTGAAGGTCGTTCTCTCAGAGCCGTGAGGAATAACCAGAAAGCGTCAGGATATCAAATGAAGCCTCGCCGAGATCTTCAAAAGCGCCAGCGCTGGCACGGACGCATGAAACGACGACTGGCGCCCGGCGACGATATCTTACGCCAAGCGTCAGCCAGGGCCGATGGCCGTATTTTACCGACCTGGCGCCGGCGATACCGTCGCAGCGGGCCGACCTGGCGCCAGCGGCTTCACCTGAAGCCACAGCCCGGCGACTCCAGCGTCAACATGGCTGCCTGGCGCCAGGCGTACTACCGATCTGGCGCCCGGTACAGCGTCCACCTTGGGCGGCTACAACACCGGCGGCACTGACCTGGCGCCCGGTGGCGCAGCGTCCGCCTTGAGCCCGACCTGGCGCCGGTGGCACTGCGTCAGCTGGCGGCCTGAAGCCCGGCGGCACGCCAACCTAGCGCGGTGACGCGTCAGCGGGCGACCTGGCGCCAGCGGCTTTGACGGCACCCCGGCAGCCGCAGCGTTCGCAAACCCGGCCTGGCGGTCAGCGGCCCTTCACTGGTCACCGGTCCCATCATGCCGGTCTGATCCTATCTTGGCTTGTTTGATCAATCCTTGTGAGTTTGAGTGCGATCCGTATGGAATGAACATCTTTTCGATTCGGTTGGAATCGTCTCGATGTTTTTCACAAAACTAGAAAGTTGGATTTCGTGAAATATCATATAAAACAAAGATCGATTAGCGAACATCGATCCTTTAAGCTATCTGGTTTATTTTCACGAGAAAGATAGTCTTTCCGAGAAATCGTATAAAGCGTTCAACGACTTAAAGACAAGTCCGCGGACTTGCCATTTTAAGGATTCAGGCCCAATCAGGCTTTGGCCGATTTATCGATTTCGAGCGTCGGATAAACATCAAGTCACCGAAAATAGCGGAAAACTTCGAGGATAATTCACGAACCGGCGAAAATGGAATATTTCCTGAAGAGATAAGCTTGGGCCCAAAGCGAGGTCCATCATCTAAGGCAAACCGACCTTGGGTGGATATATAAGGAGGCAAGAGTAGAAGAGGAGGAGATCGAAAATCCTAGAATCTAGACTTAGAAATCCTGCTAGCTTAGAACTTAGAACTTGGCGGTTAGGCCAGCGAGGCAGGATTTAGGGCGTCTGGCCTCTTGTTCTAGTTTTATCTTCTCCATGAGACCGCTATTCCTCGGAAGGATCTAACTATACTTTTACCGAGCTCGGCTCATAGAAACCCAGGCATTACCTTGACATGCCCGTTTCTATGACCAGCGCTCATACTAGGCGAACCATGCCCTAGAACGTCTGGCGCTTCCTGCTCACAAATCGCTCCTCGGAAGGATCGGACAATTCTTTGCCAAAGAGCTCCGCGCAGAAACCCTAGGCGTTATCTTGACATGCCTGTTTCTATGACGGCTCATACTAGGCGAACCGCCCAGAGCGGTTCGATCTCTTATTCAACTCTTTCTAAACGACTTGATCCTCGAAAGAGTGCGTGGGCAGCCTTTCTTAAGGTCAGTCCCAAATCTTAACAAAACCTTTTTCCATTATTGGTCACTTGTTGTTGGCTGTGAGAATCCAGACCTTCAAGGAAAGTGGGTTTACTTGGCTTTCCTCGCCAATCTTATTTATGGAAGTGTGGGTGTGAATTCGGTTCCCACACTAGTAATACCAAGTCCTCTCATGGACTAATCATACAAGTCCTCACAAGGACTAATAATGCCCATCAGATCCTAACTCATTCAACCAACCACCCACATGACTGGAACTGTGGAGTCTTCAAACTTATCGGAGCCGGCCAAGGAACCATGTCCCAATGGACCCGATCAGTCTTGCTCTTACAACCGGTGCATCCTTTGATCAATTAGAGCAAACAGCGATCCATCATCCCAGGATCAGTTCGTCCAGCTTTGCCCAGATCAGATCACACATGGCCTCCTTGTACAAGTACACCCAGCACAATAATGAGGTCTACACCATCTAGTAATGGTACTCTTCTTGGCTCTCTAGCCATGTGATGTCTTGCATATTTTCATTGTTTTAGCTTTCCATTTTGTGCATTTTATCCCTTAGATTAGGCATTAGGCATATTTAGTTTATTTTGCATTCATAAGTCTTTATCAGGTCTTGGAGTGTACTTTGGAGAATTTGAAGGTGTTTGGGGGTACTTTGTTACAAAGGAAGGGTGAAATATGGACATGGACGATGGCCATAAAGAAGTCTTTATGTGCTAAGATTTGGTGGGGACATGGCATTTTGAGTTACCCTTTCCATTGGGAGTGGTTTCAAACCATTTGAGGCCATATTGGAGGAGTTATGTTTATTTGAGTGAAGGGATGTCAGTACCCGGGTCAGCACACTCGGCCTGACCAGCCCGCGCGAACGATGATGCTGGACGATGCAACACCGGACGGACATGGCGACCTCGATAACCCGCGCATTGCGTACTGGCCATGGAACAGACCGCGTGGCGGCTTGAGCACCGGACGAAGCTACCAGCGTCGAGAAACCTACCCGAAATCACACCCAGGAAGCGACCATACGGACCCGACAGTGGAGAACGCCCAGGATCAGGACGCGGCCGATCACCGATCTCCCTCCGCAGTACAACTCCACTTTCGACCCCAGTACTCGAGGCAGGCGACACCACCTTGGCAGCACCTTAAGCACCCGCGACGGCTGCTCACCCGACTTGGAGGGGCCGGCAGAAGCACCTTGCGGCCTGCACACCCGACTGGAAGGACGCGGCCTGAAAGACCGCCGTCCTGCTTGCTGCTGGACATGGACAGCACGCGGCCTAGAGCACCCTGGGAGGACAACCCGAGCAGTCGGACAAGCCGGACGAGCATCCTCATGCAGCGGGTGGCCATACCCGGCCTGGTGAAGCCTATCCGACCAGGGTATCCGAGTTCTTCCTTTTGGAGCATTTTGATTGGCTTAGACCATTAATCTTCTAAGGGCTTTTAGTCATGTTACTTCTATGTGTTTAGGGCTTTTAAGCCTACTATAAATACTCTCAATAACCCAAGTTTGGGACTCATGTTATTTATTATCTAAGAACACAAACCTTTGAGTAAAGCTTCATCTTTGATTTATTATCTCATCTCATCTTGTGTTCTTGATTGTTTATTTCATCTCCTTTCTTTCTCTATATGTTTAAGCTTGAATCTCTCATGGGTTTAAGAGTAAGCATGTGGATTAGTGAGTAGATCCATCTAAGATCCATGGGTTAGGGTGATTGAGAGTGATTAAGTGTAGATCAAGGTGCTTAGGGTTAGATCGATCATTTCCTTGCATTGATTTGGTGTTCTTAAAGCTATATTTGAGTTGGCCTCTCAAAGATAAAGTCATAGGCATTTCATGCCCGAAAGGTGTTCTATGAAATGCCTGAACCAACTCATATATGCTTTTAGCTTGCTTTTCCTAAGAGATTGTCAAAGAAGCTAAGATTGCTATTAGACTCGTTCTCCATGTTTGCTTTGATCATTACAGCCAAAGAGATTTGGTGTACTTGGGTGATCATTGCAAAGAGCATCCATCTAGAGATAGAGCTTGCTTAGTTTTGTTGTCAGGCATAAGGAATTAGATTGATTGATAAAGTTAGCATCTTGGATTGAATCTTAATCATTTGATATCAAATCCCTACACCCTTGGGTCTCATTCTCCTCATAAGAAAGAAAGTTTTACTTTTTGTTGCATTTTACTTATTATCTTAGTTTAATCATCATCACCTTTAATGATTGCATTTAGATTAAGCATAGACTTGCATTCCTCTGTTTCATAATCACTTAGGACTGGTTTGACAATCTTATATACTACATCATTTGATTAGGACCTTAGAAAAGTCCTTTCATCAAATTGGCCGTTGCCAAATTCTAAGTTGATTGTGACATTGGGATTTAGTCACTTGCTTGAGACTAAATCATTTTCTTTCTTGTGATATTGATTCTCCTTTTGCCTCTTCCTTTGATTTTCAGGTGTATGAACACAAGAAGCAGGGTGCAACTAACCTGGTTCCCACTGTTGAAGAGATAGCTACACTTGAGAGGAAATAGAAGGAGAGAGAAGAAGAGCAACAGGCTCACATTGAGGTTGGGGTTTGAGATGGATGATCACCAGCATCAACCCCAAGATGGCAATGGTCAAGGAGCTGACAACCTTAGACCACAGCGCCAACAACAACAACACCCCAGCAGCCAGCTAGAGCCATAGGCACCTATGACCGTCCTCACATTCATGGCAACAGGCGGGCATCCGTCCACCAGCTGTGGAAGCTAACAACTTTGAGATCAATTCAGGCTTGTTGAGTGTGATTGAGAACAACAAGTACCATGGCTTGGCTGTAGAAGACCCATTTGATCACTTGGACAAGTTTGATAGCTATTGTGGCTTGTCCAAGACCAATGGTGTGTCGAGAAGATGCCTTCAAGCTCAAGTTGTTTCCATTCTCTCTAGGAGACAAGGCACGCCAATGGGAGAAATCTCTACCTAGTGATTCCATTACTACTTGGGATGATTGTAAGAAGGCCTTCTTGGAGAAATTCTTCTCCACATCAAGGACAGCCAAGCTGAGGAATGAGATCTCTAGTTTCCAGCAGAAGAACTTGGAAAGCTTTAGTGAAGCATGGGAAAGGTTCAAGGGGTATCAAGCTAAGTGCCCACATCATGGCTTCTCAAGGAGAGTTCTGAGCACATTTATAGAGGTGCCCTTCCTGAGTTTAGAGCAAGATTGGATACAGCAAGCAATGGTTTCTTCCTGGGCAGGTCTGAAGAAGATGCTGAGGAGCTGGTGGACAACATGGTGAAGAGTGATTCAGTTTACAGTGGAGAACATGACAGAGCTGATAGAACAACCAGAGTTGATGACCAGACCAAGAAGGAAATCAAATCCTTGCAAGAAGATAGACTTGCTGATTGCTAACCAAGCCAAACAGGAGCAGATCCACTTTGTGGGTGGTCCAAGTCAGAAACTCCTCCTAAGGTTAATGAAGTTGAAGGGTTAGAAGAAGAAGAGCTTTGCTTCATCAACAACAATGGTTCTTGGTACAGGAAGGAGCCTAACTTTCAGTACAACAACTACCAGCAAAGGTCTTATCCCAACAACCAGCAAGGAGGCTATCAACCAAAGCAAAATACTCAGCAAGGAAACTACCAGCCTAGGCAGAATCCTCCTCCTGGTTTTACAAACCATGGCAATCAATCTACTCAAGCTCAAGGTAGCTCCTCCCAAGCTAAAGCTCCAGATTCATCTATGGAAGCTATGTTCAAACGACTATTGGAAGGTCAAGCTAGAGCAGCCAAAGACGTTGGCCTTGAGTTCAAGACTGTTCACTCCAAGATTGATAGCAGCTACACTGAGCTAAACAACAAGATTAGAGCTTTGAAGAATCAGTTTGCTTCTATGAACTCTCAGCCAAGTCGCCAACAAGGAACATTACCAGGAAAGGCTGAGCAGAACCCCAAAGAACCAATGAAAGCAATCACTTTGAGAAGTGGTAGAGAGCTACCTCAAGAACTCTCCCCAAGGATGGTGAGACACTAAGTGGGGGGGTGGCTATCAACATTGATGATGATGTTGTGATTGTAGATGAGAAAGTTGATGAGGAGATTCTAGAAAAGATTGTTGAAGCTAAGGGTAAAGGAAAGGTTGGAGAAGAAAAGCACTGCATGAAGTTGCCACTCCAACAAAAGAGTCTTCTTTTGTTCCTCCTCCCTATGAACCTAAGCTGCCATTTCCTGGAAGATTCAAGAAGCAACTTTGGAGAAGTACAAAGCACTCTTTGAGAAGCAAATAGTGAAGTTCAAGTCACAATGCCAATCATTGATGCCTTCATGCTTGTACCTCAATACAGCAAGTTCTTGAAGGATGCTGTGGCTGCCAAGAAGAAGGAAATGGAAGGCATGATGGTTCTTACTCATGAGTGCAGTGCCATCATCCAGAGATTGACAATCCCTAGAAGCTAGAGGATCCAGGCTGCACCCTACCTTGTGCCATTGGTCCTTTGATGTTTGAGAGATGTCTATGTGATTTGGGAGCTAGTGTCAGTCTCATGCCTCTATCTGTTGCCAAGAAGCTTGGGTTCAGCCAATACAAAGTGCAAACTCTCTTTGGTGCTTGCTGACCGCTCAGTCAAATTCCCCATTGGTATCCTTGAAGACCTCCTGTGATGGTGGGAAACTGTGAAATTCCTACTGATTTTGTTGTTCTTGAGATGGATGAAGAAGCTAGAGACCCCTTGATCCTTGGAAGACCATTCTTAGCCACAGCAGGAGCCCTTATCAATGTGAAGGAAGGCAAGATTGATCTTCATTTGGGGAAAGAGCACACTCTCCATTTGATGTCAATGAGGTAATGAAGAGGTCAACTGTGCAAGGCCAAGTGTTTTATAAAGGAGATGGAAGCTCTTGCTGATGAGCTCCTTGAGGAATTGGCACTAGGAGAGTTGACAATAGAGGACCCTTTGCAGCATGCTTTGACAGTGGATAAAGAGGTCCAAGTGGTTGAGAACCAAGAGTGATGCTATTGCAGCCATGCTGGATTCTCGCAAGAAGATTGTTGACAAAGGCCAGTATGAGGACCTCAAACAAGAGGTGCACCAAGCTGTTTCAGCCACTCAACAAGA
Organism: Brassica nigra; assembly: GCA_016432835.1. Taxonomy (NCBI): domain Eukaryota; kingdom Viridiplantae; phylum Streptophyta; class Magnoliopsida; order Brassicales; family Brassicaceae; genus Brassica; species Brassica nigra. Next base: position 22,035 of record JAEACV010000177.1, read on the forward strand.
GGACACCCAACAAGATGATTGGAGTGAGCTCAAGGCACCAAAGTGGAGCTAAAACCTCTTCCCCATGGTGTAAGATCGCATTTAGGCCCTAATGAGTCATATCCTGTCATTGTGAGTAGTGAACTTACTGAACTTGAGCTTTCTCAACTTTTAAATGCACTTAAAAGTTTAGAAGGCAATTGGATACTCACTAGATGATATTAAGGGATATCACCTTCTTTGTGCATGCATAGGATACATCTAGAGGATGAATCAATGACCTATAGAGCATCAAAGAAGGTTGAATCCTAACCGAAGGATGTTGTAAAGAAGGAGATTCTTAAGCTCTTAGATGCTGGTGTTATCTACCTATTTCAGATTCTAAATGGGTATCTCCTGTGCATGTAGTTCCAAAGAAAGGTGGTATCACTGTGGTTAAAATGACAAGGATGAATTGATACCAACTAGAACCATAACTGGCCATAGGATGTGTATTGATTATAGAAAGCTCAACTCAGCATCTAGAAAGGATCATTTTCCATTGCCATTCATTGATCAAATGCTTGAGAGACTTGCAAACCATCCTTTCTATTGTTTTCTTGATGGGTATTCAGGGTTCTTCCAAATCCCCATACATCCCAATGATCAAGAGAGACAACATTCACATGCCCTGGCACCTTTGCTTATCGAAGGATGCCATTTGGGTTATAATGCTCCACAACCTTTCAAAGGTGCATGATGTCTATCTTCTCAGATCTCATTGAGGATATAGTGGAGGTATTCATGGATGATTTCTCTGTCTGGATCTTCGTTTTCTGCTTGTTTGTCCAACTTGTGCAGGGTCCTACAGAGATGTGAAGACACCAACCTAGTGCTGAATTGGGAGAAGTGTCATTTCATGGTCAAAGAGGGGATTGTGCTTGGACACAAGATTTCAGAAAAGGGCATTGAAGTGGACAAGGCTAAGATTGAGGTGATGGTCAGCTTGCCACCACCAAAGACAGTGAAAGACATCAGGAGCTTCCTTGGCCATGCTGGGTTCTATAGAAGATTCATCAAGGACTTCTCAAAGATTGCTAGACCCATGACCAAGTTGCTGTGCAAGGAGGCCGCTTTCAGCTTTGATGAAGATTGTCTTGAGGCCTTCAAGAAGATAAAAGGTGACCTTGTTAGTGCTCCCATTGTCCAGCCACCTGATTGGGACCTCCCCTTTGAGATAATGTGTGATGCTAGTGATTTTGCTGTTGGGGCTGTCCTGGGGCAGAAGAAGGATGGCAAAACTCATGTGATTTATTATGCTAGCCAAACCCTGAATGATGCACAGATGAAGTATGCCACAACAGAGAAAGAGATGCTGGCCATTGTCTTCGCCTTTGAGAAATTCAGAAGCTACCTGGTGGGTTCCAAGGTCATTGTGTATACTGACCATGCAGCTTTGAGACACCTCCTAGCAAAGAAGGATGCCAAGCCAAGACTACTAAGGTGGATCCTTTTGCTTCAAGAGTTTGACTTGGAGATTAGAGACAAGCCAGGGATTGAGAATGGAGTTGCTGATCACTTGTCCAGGTTGAGGATTGAAGGTGGAATCCCTATTGATGAGGGACTTAGAGAAGAGCATGTCATGGCCATCATGTCAGTGGTGGCAGTCATTGAGACTGGAAAAAAGATTGAAGAGGTTAAGGCAGCTGAAGAACAACTTACCTTGGTGCGCTGATTTGGTTAACTACTTAGCCACTGGAAGGAACCATTGGGACTTGCAGGGTATGAGAAGAAGAAGTTCTACAAAGATTTGAAGAGATACTATTGGGATGAACCATACCTTTACACCCTATGCAAAGATCAGATTTATAGAAGAGTGGTGGCTGAAGAAGAAGTTGAAGGGATCCTCTCACATTGCCATGGATCTTCCTATGGAGGCCATTTTGCTACATTCAAGACTGTCTCAAAGCTACAAGCTGGATTTTGGTGGCCACACATGTTCAGGGACTCACAAGACTTCATTTCAAGATGTGACTCTTGCCAAAGGTGGGAACATTACTAAGAGGAATGAGATGCCCCAAAACCCAATCCTTGAAGTGGAAGTGTTTGATGTTTGGGGATTGACTTTATGGGACCCTTCCTTCTTCTTATGGTAACAAATACATCTTGGTGGCTGTGGACTATGTATCAAAGTGGGTGGAAGCAATAGCAAGTCCTACAAATGATTCAAGAGTGGTGGTAAAAATGTTCAAGAGCACTATTTTCCCAAGGTTTGGAGTTCAAGAGTGGTCATAAGTGATGGCGGTTCACACTTCATCAACAAAGTATTTGAGGGTCTTCTCAAGAAGAATGGAGTGAAACACAAGGTTGCAACACCCTATCACCCTCAAACAAGTGGCCAAGTGGAGGTCTCAAAAAGCAAATCAAGGGGATCTTGGAGAAGGTTGTAGGAACCAAGAGGAAGGATTGGTCAGCCAAGCTTGATGATGCCCTTTGGGCATATAGAACAGCATTCAAGACTCCTCTAGGCACCACTCCCTTCAACCTTGTCTATGGAAAGTCTTGCCACCTGCCAGTTGAGCTTGAATACAAGGCATTGTGGGCTGTGAAGCTTAAACTTCGACATCAAGGGTGCAAAGGAGAAGAGACTTCTTCAACTCAATGAACTGGACGAGATAAGGATGGATGCCTTTGAGAATTCAAGGATATACAAGGAAAAGACTAAGGCTTTCCATGACAGGCACATCCTCAAGAGAGAGTTCAAGGCAGGAGATCAAGTGCTTCTTTACAACTCTAGACTGAAGCTGTTTCCAGGAAAGCTAAAGTCAAGGTGGTCTGGTCCATTTGTGATCAAAGAAGTGAGGCCTACTATGGAGCCATTGTGTTATGGGATAAGCAGGGTAATGACTTCACAGTTAATGGCCAGAGACTCAAGGAATACATGGCCACAATACAAAGGAGGATGGGACATCAACCCCACTCTCTGATGCTCCCCTTGCTAACCTCAAAGGCAAAGTCAAGCTAGTGACTTTAAACAAGCTCACTTGGGAGGAAGTCCCATGGTTATCCTTGTACATATTGCATTAGGATTTTATTTTTCAGCAACAAGTCCTTTGAATGATGATGGGGCCAGGTTGGGAGCTTGAGAATGAATTCACTGAGGTTATGAGATGGAGGAGACGAAAAGTGGGTTGGCTCAGCGATCAAGAGAAAAAAGAGGTGAAATTCTGACCTTGAGGTTTGGGCGGACACACCGGGTGGTGTTACTGGGACAAGGCACCCGCGCAGGTGGATCGATCAGGACGGACGGACACACCGGGTGGTGTTACCGGGTTGAAGCAGCCGCGTGTGGAGGGATCAAGCGGACGGGCGTGCGGGTGTTACACCGGGACGCAGCCGCAATTGAAGCGAGCAGGGCGGACGGGCCGGGCGTGCCGGAGTGGTGCCGGGGCGCAGCACCCGCGCGGTGAAATGATCAGGGCGAGCGGACGGGCGTACCGGGTGGTGTTACCGGGGCGCAGCACCCGCATGGGTGGAGCGAGCATCTGCGGGTGGACATACGGGTCGTCCAAAGCCCCACACCGGTACCGGCCATGACCAGCGTGGCAGCCCAGCGACCGCCCGGCCCAGGTAAGTGTTTTTCCCCTTTCCGACCCAAACCCACCTGAACCCGACCCAGAAACCTTTTACCCGCCCAGAAACATTTTAAAACCCTAAGCCACCCTCTCTTTCCTCATTTCATCTTCTTCCTCACATCAAAATCCTCTCTAGCCTCCAAGAACATAAATTCCCATAACTTTGTCAAATCTCAACCAAATCACAAATTTCTTTTCCCACATCAGGCCTTCTTCCCTAGATATAATTCCTTGAACCTTTTCATCTTTATCCTTCATCCAAAGCAAGGTATGGTATCTCTAAGTTCAAATTCGTAACCCTCATGAACCTAAAAATTTGAACTTGAAATTTGAGCTTTTCTTGCTAGATTCTTGTAAATTAGACTAGGGAAAGCTTATATATCATGCTGGGTAGTTGATTTCATGGTGGAATTGAGATTAATTTGAACTTTGACAAATTAGGGTTCATGAGATTTGGGGTTTTGAAAAGGCTCTTACTTTTGGTTGATTATGGTCTAGATTGATTGGAATTGATGTTCTAGAGCTTGTTTAGCATTCAATTTCAACTAGCTTGATGCTTTTGCTTGGAAATAGGCTAGATTAGGTTCCCTTGTTCATAAAAAAAAAAATTGTGAATTTTGTGAACTTGGGAGCTTGATTGCTTTGATAGTCTTGCTAGGTTGCTGGTTTTAGACTAGGTTTGCAAGTGTTCATTCAAGCACCTATCTTTTCCAAAGTATTCTTTCTTCCTTGTGCTTAATCTTGTCCAAGTCTTGATATTTTCAGGTTCAAATGGGAAGGAAAGATGAGAAATTGATTAGAGAAGGCTGAGGCTGCTGAGAAAGAGACTGCTAGGTTTGGAAAAAATTAGGCTCCATGCCTGAATCTGAGGAGGAACGTAGGCAACAAGCTTTGGCTATGTTGAGACAGAAAGCACACCAAGAAGGTTGGAAAAGAATGGTTGATGGGGCAAACAAGCAACCCAGCATGAAGGAAAAGGATGGTTAGTAATGAGAAAGGAACTGCTGGTGCCCACAAGCAATCTCAAAGGGATGGAAAAGAGTGGTTGATGTTGATCACAAGACTACCAAGGAGGATGGCAAGAGGTTGGCTAGTGATGAGAAAGTGCTTGATGATGCTTACAAAGGCCAAGAAGGATGGAAAGAGAGTGGCTGTTGGTGATCATAAGAACACTCCTTGAAAGCTAGAGCTCCAAGATCTCACAGTGTGGGACCTCTTGTTTTGGAGAAGAACACAAAGAAGGATGCTGAGAAACCCACTCCTCCCACCAAGATCAGAATCAAGGCACCAAACCCAAAGACATTGGCACCTCCACCCTTGGAGCCAGTAGATGCAACTGTTGAAGAAGCATCCTCTCCAAATGGAAGTGTGGCTGAGCAAGAAACTTTCGAAAAGTTAGGGTTCAACCCTCATAGAGATCGACAAAGAAGCCCACTGAAGTTGAACTATTGGAGCAGATGAGGCAAGGAGTATCTTGGCCTCCAACCAGATTTGCTGATGTGAGGCTAATGAGGGAGCTAGAGATTGAACATGAAGGATTTGCTTGCTCTCATGAACATGGACAGCTTCTATTCCATGGCTCACCCAACACATAAAGAGGTCTCTTGCCAATTCATGGCATCCTTGGAGGTCACATTCCACTCCTCTTTACATGAGGAACAAGGGTGGGGAAGAATCAGTTTCAAGATTGATGAAGCCTTATTTCATGACCTTTACTGAGATTGGAGAGGTGCTAGGCCTCAAGGATTTGAAGGAGTCTTCTTTGCCTAAGCTGAAAGGGCTTCCTAAAGGAAAGACCCTTCCCCACTTCACTTACAAGTTCTTATCCGGCAAGGATAGAGTGTCCAGCAGAGACAAGAATGCTTCTATCAGGCATCCATCAGTCCGCTACCTCCATAGGCTGATTGTCCACACCATCTACCCAAGGAAAGAGCCAAGCAACGTGAATGGAAGACTTGAACCTCATGCACCAAGCCATCCACACTTTGCCTTACCTCCTCACCTACCTGAAGTCCCCACTGATTTCTACGCTGAGTTTGGTATGGTTGGATACTTTGTGGAGCCTCATGTACTACAAGGATTATGCTTGGACAAACAGGGATCCAGGCTCAGATTGGAATAGGCGGCTTGATCACACCTTTGCTTGAGCACCAGGGTATGCCTTGGGAGATGATGCATCGGTCCCTCTTTCATTGATCTCACCTACTTGAAGTCAGCTCATTACTTCTCTGGAAGATACAATGGGAAGTGTGTTTTCGTGCTTGAGAGGTTCCACCACAGTTGAGCTGCTTCTCCCTAACTATGAGCTCACTTCATTGAGCACACCAGGGACTATAAGTTTTGATATCAGTGAGCAGCACCTCCTAGGTAGTCATGGGACTCTAGGCCCTATGGTATTACACATAAACGGCAGCAGCAAAGGCAGCTAAGTTTGATCAGGGATATTCCAGCAGAGCCACAGCCCATCTCTTTGGTCCTCCTCGCTATAAGTTTGAGCAATGCACCAGTGCCCTGCCTATTGGTCCCATTCGCCAAGCTCATGACCAGATTAGCACATTACAAAGGTGGAACAGAGCTCAAGATAGGACTATCTACAAGCTCACCAAGAAGTGCAAGGAATTGAGGAAAGCGTGAAGAGACAAGCTGAAGCTTCAGCTCAGTTCATGAGAAAGGTTGCTGATGTTCTGACTAGGGGAGCTGTAGCAGGCTGCAAGGCTGAGGATTTCGATCTTGATGCTTTCCTTGCACCCCTCTCCTGCACCTTCTTGACCCCAATGCGCCTCAGACGAGAAGCAAGCCCTCCGTAGCAGGAACCCTTACATCGCCCCATCCGCGTCGGAAACAAGTCACCAAGCCTAAGCACCACTGCTGACGAAGAAGACTCTGAGGGTGAGGCGTCAGCCTCATCCCATGCTCCATGAGGTACTCCACTTCCTGATCATTGTATATACCATTCATCTTTGCATTTAGATTTCTTTTTTCTTTTAGGCCCTTCTCTACATTTAACAAACACAGAGACTGTGTGAATTAAGTGTGGGGGAAGGTGCTAATAGTCTTGTGTTTTATGGCATTTGCATGCACTTGTAGATAGTTATTGCATAAAAAAAATCATGTAGTTGCATTAGGATTGAGTCTAGATCATTCACTTGCAAAAAAAAGAGAGAAAAATCATCATATAGGTTGCATCATGCATAAGGGGACAAGGATGATAGCTGCCTTGTAAGGATGCTCATGCTAAGTTCTTAAAGTGATAACCTTCATAACCATAGTAAGTAGCTTGAGCAATCTTAGGATAGCTTGTAAACTTTGTGCCTTGAAATCTCTTCCTAAAGCTTATTTATTTGTTTGATGCTCTCTCTTTGAAGTTTGCTCCTGTCATATTTAGACTCTAAGTCTCTTGCTCATGGTCCCTTGTGTACTAAGTCATGGATAGAACACTTGAGTTGTCCCTCCCATTGTTTGCCTATCTTTTTGGACATACTCAGTGGCATTCCCCTTTCCTCCTTTCAAGCCTTCATTGTTTGTTGAGTGAGGCCTTCTTTGGAAAGCTTTACATGTGCATAATGTTGAGAGTATTGGAACGACAATGCTTGGTCTCCATTTTAGCTAGATTAGACACTCATATTGTCTAGCTTCTAGGATGGGGGTGAGTGTTGTATGGTGTGATCTTGGGAAGTGAGAAAGGTTTATGAAAGAAAAGGTTGACTCATGGAGCTCTAAAAGTTATAAGTGATTAAGTCTAGAAGGGATAAGAGAAATTAAAATTGTAAGCTCTAAGTTAATAAGAAAGTCTTGGCCCCATAAAAAAAAAAAAAGAAAAAGAAAAGAAAAAGAAAAGAAAAGAAAAGAATAATGAAAGGGGGCTAGCAATGTTTAGAAAGAGCTGATAAAATTTAAAATGTGAAAAATCCCTTGTAGGCTTCAATAAGAAAGAGTTCTAAGTGAGAAAGTATCTTTGAGTATTTTGGGGGAATCTTTGGGTGAGAGATGTGAGTGGTATTTTGACATTGGGGAATAGAGTAAAATTTGCTTTCATGTTTAGGAAAAGGGTAGGATAATGGAGATTGAGCATTGTATGCATGAATTGATCCCTTTCTTAGATATATTATGTGCAATGTCAAAGCTACTTTGTTTTGAGAGGAAACCACCTTGAAAGATGATCTTGAACCTCTTGATTCACTTTGCACAAAAGCCTCCTTCTCACCAAACCAAATGATTTGGACCATTTGACCATTTGCAAGATTTCTATTGAGTTTGCTTAATGATTGTAAGAGAGCAAGTGGATTTGTGGATTGTGGATTCATGATGAGTAAGTGTAGGGATCAAAAGAGTTGAGATAGGCCTTGAGAAGTTAGAGTTGGATTGAGTGTTTGCTCAGCTAGTTGGTATGATTATGCAAGGTTATTAAGTTGAGAACTAAGAAGAGCATTCTTTTGGCTATGAGTCCCTCCTTCAAACCTCTCCTCCTTAGTCCTTGGTTTACTTGTGGACAAGTAAAGGACTAGTGTGGGGAGTTGATGTCTTGCATATTTTCATTGTTTTAGCTTTCCATTTTGTGCATTTTATCCCTTCTAGATTAGGCATTAGGCATATTTAGGTTCATTTTGCATTCATAAGTCTTTATCAGGTCTTGGAGTGTACTTTGGAGAATTTGAAGGTGTTTGGGGTACTTTGTTACAAAAGGAAGGGTGAAAGATGGACATGGACGATGGCCATAAAGAAGTCTTTCTGTGCTAAGATTTGGTGGGGACATGGCATTTTGAGTTAGCTTTCCATTGGGAGTGGTTTCAAGCCATTTGAGGCCATATTGGAGGAGTTATGATTATTTGAGTGAAGGCATGTCAGTACACCCGGGTCAGCACACTCGGCCTGACCAGCCCGCCCGCGGAGCGAGGGGATGATGCTGGACGATGCACACACCGGACGGACGTCTGCGACCTCGATAACCCGCGCGCATTACTGACCGGGAACGACAGGCGTGCAGCGGCTTGGAGCACCGGACGAAGCTACCCAGCAGCCTACCGGCGTCCACACCCGAGGAAGCGACCATACGGCCCGACAGTGGAAGCGCCCAGGATCAGGGGCCGGCCGATCACACCCGATCTCCCTCACCCGCGTACCACTCCCTCCGACCCCACTCAAGCAGGCGACACCCGACCTTGCACGCGGCCTGAAGCACCCGCCGGCCTGCTCACCCGACTTGGAGGACGCGCTTGAAGCACCGCGCCGGCCTGCACACCCGACTGGAAGGGCCGCGGCCTGGGGACCCGCATCCTGCTTGCTGCTGGACACGGACAGCCGCGGCCTAGAGCACCAGGGAGGACAACCCAAGCAGTCGGACAAGCGGACGAGCATCCTCATGTGGTGGCCATACCCGGCCTGGTGGAAGCCTATCCGACCAGGGTATCCGAGTTTCTTCCTTTTGGAGCATTTTGATTGGCTTAGACCATTAATCTTCTAAGGGCTTTTTAATTTTACTTCTATGTGTTTAGGGCTTTTAAGCCTACTATAAATACTCTCATTAACCCAAGTTTGGGACTCATGTTATTTATTATCTAAGAACACAAACCTTTGAGTAAAGCTTCATCTTTGATTTATTATCTCATCTCATCTTGTGTTCTTGATTGTTTATTTCATCTCCTTTCTTTCTCTATATGTTTAAGCTTGAATCTCTCATGGGTTTAAGAGTAAGCATGTGGATTAGTGAGTAGATCCATCTAAGATCCATGGGTTAGGGTGATTGAGAGTGATTAAGTGTAGATCCAAGGTGCTTAGGGTTAGATCTATCATTTCCTTGCATTGATTTGGTGTTCTTAAAGCTATATTTGAGTTGGCCTCTCAAAGATAGAGTCATAGGCATTTCATGCCGAAAGGTGTTCTATGAAATGCCTGAACCAACTCATCTATGCTTTTAGCTTGCTTTGCCTAAGAGATTAGTTGTCAAAGCTAAGATTGCTATTAGACTCGTTCTCCATGTTTGCTTTGATCATTACAGCCAAAGAGATTTGGTGTACTTGGGTGATCATTGCAAAAGAGCATCCATCTAGAGATAGAGCTTGCTTAGTTTTGTTGTCTAGGCATAAGGAATTAGATTGATTGATAAAGTTAGCATCTTGGATTGAATCTTAATCATTTGATATCAAGTCCCTACACCCTTGGGTCTCATTCTCCTCATAAGAAAGAAAGTTTTACTTTTGTTGCATTTTACTTATTATCTTAGTTTAATCATCATCCCTTTAATGATTGCATTTAGATTAAGCATAGACTTGCATTCCCTCTGTTTCATGATCACTTAGGACTGGTTCGACAATCTTATATACTACATCATTTGATTAGGACCTTAGAAAAGTCCTTTCATCACAATGCTTTGCACATAGCTTACCAACACCAAATTTGATCAATAACCTTCCTTATGATCAATATCACTAAGAAATGACAAACATATCTCAACACACAAGCATATGATCAGATAGCTTCTAACACAAAGGATCTGACCCCAATATACCCTCAGGTGCAATTTCGACCTCAAGCAAACCTGCTCCAACTAAATAAAATTCATGAAATTACTGACAATTCCCAACTAAGAAGAATCCCAATCATATCAATAAGAACCGGCCTCCTTCACCTTTAATTCGGCCAATTCCCACTAAACCGGCCATAACTGACCATCATCAAATCAATTAGATAAAACTAATTAAAAACCGTGATAAGTCATGATAATTCCCCACTAATAGGAATCCATAATCAGATCTCCACAATTCCTTCAGGAACTATGAGATTTGGACATACCAATCCAACCAAGGCCATGGAGAGTTTCCCTTATACTTGATCTTATTAGATCATGTGTTCCCCCTTATCAAGTCCGGCCATACTCCTCCAGAGCACGCCTCCATCAAGCCCTTATCACATACTTACAGTATTGATAAGATCCAATCATGGGTTGCCATCATCCCTTCCATGAAACTTCCATGAAAACAGTTTCTGCACTACATCCACCTTCAAGGCTGTTCATGCCTTTCAGGTGGAGTCTGGCCTTCTCCCTTTTCTCTTAACCATCTGCGTGTGTTCCCAGGCTATAGAGGAAGCCCAGGGAATGATCATCCATGATCAAAACCATCCAAAGTCGTTCATCGCTTCCCCTTGGTTTCCCATGAAACTGCCTTTCCACACATCTGCCTTCAAGGCTGTCTCTGCCCTTAAAAGTGGAATCCGGATTCCTCTTCTTTCCAGGCTATTTGCGTGTCTTCTATGGATGTAGGGAAGCCCAGGTCATCGTAAACAATAATCAAAACTCACCAGAGGGTCGTTCTCAACTCCCCTCTTGTTGCCCTCAAACCTGCCCTTTTGCCTTCACATCTCTCTCTTTTTCTCTCGGAAGTTCTTCTCTGAGTTCTATGGATATATTTTCGACAGAATGGTGTAAAATGGAGAAGAGATCAATGATAACTCCTTTCCCAACTGCCTGGTCGAGCAGTTTTAAAAAAAATAAAGGAAGGAAGCCTGTTCTTCCCATAACCGCCCATAACTACCCATTGGCAGTTTCTTTCCTTTTCTCCCTTTTAAATTTCGAGAACCTCAGGCCTTAGCTCACACTCCTGGAAGCTTGCCAACTCCCTGGTCCGTGCCTGAGACAAACTTGGTCAACCTTGCACGGACCATCAGCTAGCCAGTAACCGCCCTGACCCGACCACACTGTTCGGACCAGAACACTTCCTCGAGTTGAGCTGACAGCCAACTGTTCCCAGCTGAGTGAGTTAGTCCACCAGATCCTGTTAGCTGATCCCACTTAGGTGAGCTAACTTCCAGCTACACCTAGCTGATCGAGAGCTTGATCCAGACCTCGTCCAGCTCGAATCACTCGTCCAGCTCCTTTACACTTGTTTCTTTCACATCCTGATTAAGTCTCAGCTTCCTGATGCCCTTAACCTTCCTTATTAGACCACAATACGCTTGTATCAAGGTCTTACGACCTGACTGGTGCGTCTCCTGCACCATGGTCGTCGGACGATCCTATCTAGGATGGGGACATGACAAGTCTCTCCCCACTTAGGATGGATTCGTCCTCGAATCCGTGGTGCTGGCGTCTTGTCTCATGACAAAGGTTCCAACCGAACTCTTTGCATTCGACCAGAGCATGCTCGATTGGTTCTCACTAACCAATTTTTTTGCATCTCCCTCCTTGTTCCTTCTCACTGACCACATACTGATCATCATAAATACAAGTCTCCCCCACTTGATAGAGATTTAACCCAAAATCTTATCAAGTGGTCCATCAACACCCATACAAGGACATGACTTGTGTCACTGGCCCAACTCTCCAGGTTGCGGTTCTCCTACACCAAGTCTATTATTCTCTGCCCTAGTCCACGACTAGATCATATTCAGTTCTTAAGAACATACTGCGTAACCGGGCCTTAGTAGATTTTCCCAATCTCCAAGCCACTCGATGTACCAGTAAAGTCTAAAAGAACTTGTTCCAATCTTTAGGCTTCTCGTTCTACCACGAGTCCTAACAGATTGTTCAGTTTCACGTATATCCTTCCCGAACCAAGGTTTATGATTCCAGCTACAAATTACTGGATCATTCCTTAACCAACCACAGCCTTTCCCAGCTTGGCCATGTGCGATCTTAGTATCTACAAGACTAAACCACCTCAACTTAACTTCTGTCCATCACTGGACTTTGTTATATTTTGATCCTGGTCCATTTAGGACGTGATCATATTCAGTCCTGGTCCACGTAGGGACTCGACCGTGCATTCCGACCATAGGTCCATCTCCGAGTAGGTCGTGTCCTGTCTCGTCCCTTGGGACTTGATAATGCGGTTCTGGTCCACTCCGGGACTCAACCATATCAATCAATACACAGCCTGAATCTACCATCTTTTTGTTTCACAAAAGTGGTGCTTCCCAAGGCAATACACTATGGGGTAAAGAAACCCTTATCAACAACTCCTCGAGTTGCTACTTGTTGAGTGTCAAATCGGTCCGCGGCCAGGTCAATGAGTGAAAGTCTCTGGAAAGTATTTCCTAAAACAAAAGTCTCGGATAATTTGAAAAGAAGTTATCGAGATTTTCTCAAATTAGAATATCCACTCTACGGTGAGGTCAGCGGTTATCTCGAAATCGGCTAAAGATCCTTCAAACTCAAGATTTCCGCTGGGCGACTAACGGGGAAAGATCGGACAGCGGAAAACCCGCGGTGACAAGGACCCCTGAAGCCGGCGTACAGCGTCAGCAGGCAGGCCGGCGAAGCGGCATCGTCCAGCGAGCCAGCCTGGCGGCACGGCCTGGTGCCGGCAGCAGCGTCCGCGAGCGGCCTGGCGCCCGGCAGGCGGCACCCGACTTGGCGGTAGGCGGCACTTGACCTGGCGCCGGCACCCGGCCTGGCGCCGGCCCGGCCGCAGCGTCCAGCGAGCGGCCTGGCGCCCTCGGCACTACTGACCTGGCCCCGGTGGCGGCACCCGACCTGGCGGCACCCGTTCAACACCCGGCTGCAGCGTCCGGCAAAAGCTGGCCTGGCGGCGGCAAACTGCGCCGGTCGGCGGCCCTCGATCCTAGTCGGTCCCATCATGCTCGGTCTGATCCCATCTTGTCTTGTTTGGATCGATCTCGCGTGAGTTTGAATACGATCCGCTCTGAGCGAACATCTTTCGATTCGGTTGGAATGCGTCACTCAATGTTTTACGACAAAAACTAGAAGGATTGGATTTCGTTAGAAGATATCGTTATAAAAAGATCGATTAACTTGAACATCGATCCTTTAGGCTATCTACGGTTTATTTTGAGAAAGATTGTCTTTTGAGAAATCGTTATAAGCGTTCAGCGACTTAAGACAAGTCCACGGACTTACTTACGATTTTAAGAATTCAGGCCAATCAGACTATGGCGGTTTATCAATTTCGCGAACATCGGATAAACATCAAGTCAACGAAAAATAGGGAAAACTTCGAGGATAATTATGAAGATCGTGAAATGGAATATTTTCTGAAGAGATAAACTTGGGCCAATGAGGTCCATCATCCTAAGGCAACCGACCTAGGAGTGAGTATATAAGGAGCAAGAGCAGAAGAGAAGGGGATCCGAAAATCCTAGAATCTAGACTTAGAGAACTCCTGCTAGCTTAGAGAACTTAGAAATTAGGCGGTTAGGCCAGCGAGGCAGGACTTAGAACGTCTGGCAGCCTCTTGTTCAGTTTTATCTTCTCCATGAACCCTGTTCCTCTCGGAAGGATCTAAAATTCTTTTAATCAGAGCTCCGCGCATAGAAACCTAAGGCGTTATCTTGACATGCCTGTTTCTATGATAAGCGCTCATACTAGGACGAACCAGGCCCTAGAGCGTCTGGACCGCCTCCTGCTTCGCAAATCTCCGCTCCTCTGGAAGGATCGGACAATTCTTTTACTCAGAGCTCCGCGCATAGAAACCACTAGGCATTATCTTGACATGCCCGTTTTCTATGACCAGCATCATACTAGACAAACCAGGCATAGGCTATTCGATCTCTTGTTGATTTGCTAACTGGTACATCCGACTTGAT
>JAEACV010000719.1:0-68816 GCA_016432835.1 Brassica nigra
GTGAAAGTTGCTTCGCCAGCCTGGCCAGCAAGGACTGGCCCTGCTGCTGGGAGGGTTCTTCAAACCCCGGGAGAGTGAAACTCATAACCTGGCCAGCAGGACTGTGCTTGGGACAGCCTGCTGCTTTTCACTTAGCAGTGAGTTGCTTTCGGCTCAGGAGGTGCAACTTCGCCAGCCTGGCTGACTGGACTGGCCCTGCTGCATGTAGCGGGAGAGTTGCTCGACTCTGGAAGGTGCCCAGCTTCGCCAAACTGGCAGCAAGACTGTCCACTTGCCTTGCGGGAGGAGTTGCTCGACTGGGATGTGCAACTCCCAATTTGGCAGGCATGACTGGCACTGCTCGCCCTGGCGGAAGTGGTGCCTCGGCACCGGGGAGGTGCAAATTAAGCCTTACAAAGCGGTGGGACTGGCTATTTCGCCCAACAGGCCCGAGTTGCTCATCCGGGTGCTGACTTCGCCAACCTGGCTGGCTGGACTACTCTGCTGGGCAAGGTTCTCGACTCGGGAGGTGTGCTTTGGCCAGCAGGTGTATATCACTGCTTGCCCAGCAAGTTAGCACAAAGGCTCAAGGTGCAACTCCCCAATTTGAGCATGACTGGCCACTGCTCCTTAGCAGACAGGTTGCTTTCGACTCGGAAGGTGCAATTTCACCTTGTAGCAGGACTGGCCCTGCTTCCATGGCGGAGTGCTACGACTTCGAGGTAGGTGAAACTAGCCAGCTTTGGCGAGGCAGACATGCTTAGGGCATGTTTCTCGACTCGGGGAGGTGCTTCATGCTTGGCGAGCAGGACTGGCTCTGCTCAAGGCGTGCGAGTTGCTTTCGAGCTCAGGAGGATTGCATAACACAGCGAGCATGACCTAATACAACTGCCGCTGAGGCTGGATTCGCCAGCCTCGGGAGGTGCAACTTCGCCAACCTGGCAGCAAGACTGGCCATTCTCGCCCAACCAGGGCCGGTGCCAAACTCAGGGAGGTGAAACTTCGCAACCTGGCCAGCAGGGACAAGCCTCTTCGCTAGCAGGCCAGTTGCTTCGACTGGGAGTTGGCTCGCCAGCTTCAGCGAGCAGGACTGTCTACTTTCCCAGTGAGCAGTTCTGACTCTGGGAGGTGCAACTCTCCAGTAGGGCGAGCATGACTGGCCTTGCTTGCCAAAGCGGGCGGGTTGCTGACTCGGTAGGTGCGACTGTAACCCACTTAAAGCAACGGGACTGGCCACAAGCTAGCAACAGTTGCTTTCGACTCGGGTGCAACTTCCTTACCTGACCAGCGGACTGGCCCTGTTCGCTCAATGGGCGAGTTTCTCTCCCAGCAGGAGGTGAAACTTCGCCAACCTGAAGTGAGCAGGACTGGCCTGCTCGCTCAACATGCGAGTTGCTCGACTCGGGAGGTGAATCATGGCATGCCAGGACTGGCCCTGCTGCATCGCAGACCCAGTTGCTTCGACTGAGGGAGTGTAACTTCCAACTGGCCAGTAGGACTAGCTCTGCTCGCCCAGCGGGCTGAGTTGCTCGACCCGGGAGGTGTGATGATAGAACTTTTCAGATTCTAATCAAATGATGTAGTATAAAGATTGTCGAACCAGTCCTAAGTGACAATGAAGCGAGAGGAATGCAAGCATGCTCAATCTAAATGCAACCATTAGAGAGAATGATGATTAAACTAGAACAATGAGTAAAACACAACAAAAAGCAAACTTTCTTTCATGAGAGAAAAGAAACCCATGGGTGTAGGGACTTGATATCAAATGATTAAGCTTCAATCCAAGATGCTAACTTTTCAATCAATATAATCCTTATGCCTGAACAACTAAACTAAGCAAGCATCCCTAGATGAATGCTCTTTTGCTATGATCACCCAAGTACACCAAATCCCTTTGGCTGTAATGATCAAAGCAAACAATGAGAACAAGTCTAATAGCAATCCTAGCCTCTAAGACAACTAATCCCTTAGGCAAAGCAAGCTAGAAGCATAGATGAGTTGGTCAGGCATTTCATAGAACACCTTCGGGCATGAAATGCCTACTCTATGTTTGAGAGGCCAACTCAAATATAGCTTTAGAAACACCAAATCTATGCAAGGAAAGATAGATCTAATTCTAACACCTTGGATCTAACTTAATCACTCTCTATCACCCTAACCCATGGATCTTAGAAGAATCTACTCACTAATCCATGCTTATTCTTAAACCCATGAGAGATTCAAGCATAAACATATAGAAAGAAAGGAGATGAGATAAACAATCAAGAACACAAGATGAGATGAGATTAATAATTCAAAGATGAAGTTTTTACTCAAAGGTTTTGTTCTTAGATCATAAATAACATAATCCCCAAACTTGGGTTAATGAGAGTATTTATAGTAGGCTTAAAAGCCCTAAACACATAAAGGAGAAAGTCTAAAAGCCCTTGGCCGTGATTTTCGACCAATGAGAAACAAGGAGAAAGGAAGAAACTCAGCCACCGGGTCAGCTAGTGCCTGTCCAGGTCGGGTATGCCCAGGTCGGGTATGGCTTGCTCGTCCGGCGTCCAGGCCGTGCGGCCTCTCTAGGCGGTGTGTCGACGGCGTGGTGGGTGTCCAGCAGCTAGCGGGCGTGGGGTGTGCGTGGCGGGTGGTGCTGGTCGGGTGTGCAGGCTGATGCAGCGGGTGAGGCATTGTGGACCGTCCAGTGTCCTGGTCGGGTGTGTTCGGTCGCGTCCGGAGCTCGTCTAGCATCAGATCGTGCGGGTAGTCCAGGTCGGGCAGGTGCTGGGGTGTCTGCTGATGCGGGTGAGGTAAAGGTCGGGTCGTCCTGGCCGGCGTCCATCCGTCCGTCCCGTGCGGGTCCTTGTGCTCGGGTGGTATGGACCGCGTCTGTTCTAGGCGTTCAGCACAATCGGGACGTGCGGGTGCTTGTCCCCGGGTCGTCCTGGTCGCGTCCTGAGCTTGTCCAGGCGAGGAAGGATGGTTGGACTCGGGTGTGCTCACCCGTGTTGCTTGACATGCTTCCACTCAACTGATCATAACTCCTTCAATATGGCTCCAAATGTCTTGAAACCACCTCCATTGGAAAGCTAACTCAGAATGCCATGTCTCCACCAAATATTAGCATCAGAAGGTATTCCTAAGGCCTCTGTCCATGTTCATCTTTAAACCCTTCTTTTCATCACAAAACTCTCAAACATCTCCAATATCTCCAAAGTGTGCTCCAACACCTAATAAGGACTTATGAATGCATAATGAACCTAAAGATGCCTAAAGCCTAATCTAAATGAGCAAAAATGCATAAGATATGATAACTAAAACATGTAAATATGCAAGACATCAAGGTGAAACTTCGCCCACCTGGCGAGCAAGACTGGCCTGCTAAGCGGGAGAGTTTCGACACTCCGGGAGGTGCAACTCACCAACCTGGCGAGCAGGACAGACCCTGCTCGCCAGCGGCAAGTTGTTATGACTCGGGAGGTGCAACTCGCCAAACTGGCGAGTATGACTGGCCCTTTCGTCCAGCGGGCGAGTTGCTGAATCGGTGGGGTGCACTTTCGCCAACCAGGCCAGCAGGACTGGCCTGCTCACCCAGGGCCAGTTGCTTCGACTCAAGGAGGTGCATCTCGCCAAACTGGCGAGCAGGAATGTCCCTGCTTGCCCAGCAGGCGAGTTGCTGAACTCGGGGGAGTGCAACTCACCAGCGGGCGAGACTGGCCTGCTGCGCCCGGCGGCGAGTTCCTCGACTCTGGAGGTGCAACCCGCAAACCTGGGAACATGACTGGGCCTGCTCGCCCAACAGGCGAGTTGCTCGACTCCGGAGGTGCAACGCCAACCTTGCGAGCAGGACTGGCCCTGATCGCCCAAAGGCGAGTTGCTTTCGACGAGGTGCAACTTCGCCAACCTGGCCAGCGGGACAGCCTGCTTTCGCCAATGGGCCGAGTTCGACCCGGGAGGTGAAACTTCGCCAACCTGGCGAGCAGGACTGGCCTACTCGCCCAACGGGTGAGGTGCTCGGCTCGAGAGGTGCAACTTCGCCAACCTGGTGAGCAGGACTCGCCACTGCGCATGGCGAGGTGAGTTGCACTACTCCGAAGGTGCAACTTCGCCAACCTGTCCAGCGGACTGCCTGCTTTCGCCAGCGGGCGGTTGTTTAACTCCGGAGGTGCAACTCACCAACCTGGCGAGGACTGGCCTGCTCCCCAGCGGGCCAGTTGCTTGACTTAGGGAGGTGTAACTTCGCCAACCTGGCAAGCAGGACTGGCCTGCTGTAGCAGGCGAGTTGCTCGACTTCGGAGGTGAACCTGCCAACCTTGGCGAGCAGGACTGGGCCTGCTCGCCCGGCGGATTGCTTGACTCGGGAGGTGCAACTTCGCCAACCTGGCCAGCAAGACTGGCCCTTCTGTAGCGGGCCAGTTGCTTCGACTTAGGGATGTGAAACTGCCAACCTGGCCAGCAAGACTGGCCTGCTGCATGCGGGAGTTGCTTCGACCACAGGAGGTGAAACTTCGCCAACCTAGCCAGGGACTTGCCTGCTGCGTGGCCAGGCGAGTTGCACGACTCCGGGAGGTGCAGCTTCGCCAACCTGGCGAGCAGGATTGGCCTGCTCGCCCAGCGGGAGAGTTGCTCGAACGGGGTCAACTTCGCCAACCTGGCGAGCAGGATTGGCCCTGCTGCGAAGGAGTTGCTCGACTCTGCGGGAGGTGCAACTTCGCCAACCTGGCCAGCAAGACTGGCCCTTCTGTGCGGCGAGTTGCTCGACCCGGGAGGTGAAACTTCGCCAACCTGGCCAGCAAGACTGGCCTGCTGTAATTGGCGAGTTGCTCCATTGGAGGTGAAACTTCGCCAACCTGGCCGAGGACTGGCCACCTTTCGCTAGCGGGTGAGTTGCTCCGACTCGGGAGGTTGCTTCGCCAACGAAGCTGGACTGCATGGGAGGAGTTGCTCGACTGCGGAAGGTGCAACTTGCCAAACTGGCGAGCAGGACTGTCCTGCTTGCCCAGCGGTAGTTGCTTGACTCCGGTGCAACTCCCCAATTTGGCGAGCATGACTGGCCTGCTTTCCCAGCGGGCGAGTTTCTCGACCGGGAGGTGCAGCTTCGCCAACCTGGCGGGGACTTGCCTGCTCGCTAGCGGTTGCTCGACTCCGGAGGTGAGCGGGACTGGCCCTGCTAGCCCAGCGGCGAAGTTGCTCAACTCCGGGAGGTGCAACTCGCCAACCTGGCCAGCAAAACTGGCCTTCTCATGGGCAGTTGTCGACCCGGAGTTGAAACTTCGCCAACCTGGCCAGCAGACTGGCCTGCTTCGCCTAAGGCGGTTGCTCGACTCGGGAGGTGCAACTTGCCAACCTGGCAGTAGGACTGGCCTTGCTCGCCCACGGGAGAGTTGCTGAACTCGGAAGGTGCAACTAACCTGGCGAGGTGACTGTCCCTGCGCAACGGGAGTTGCTCGACTCGGGAGGTGCAACTCGCCAACCGGCGAGAAGACAGGCCCAGCTCGCCAACGGGCGAAGTTCCTCGACTCGGGAGGTGCAACTCGCCAACATTGGGAACATGACTGGGCTGCTCGCCCAACGGGCGAAGTTGCTTCGACTCGAGGTGCAACTTGCCAACCTTGGAGAAGGACTGGCCCTGACGCCCAACGGGCGAAGTTGCTCGACCGAAGGTGCAACTTGCCAACCTGGCCAGTAGGAATGGCCTGCTCGCCCAATGGACGAGTTTCTCGACTTCGGAGGTGAAACTGCCAACCTGGCGGACTGGCCGCTCGCCTAACGGGTGAGTTGCTCTACTCCGGAAGGTGCAACTCGCCAACCTGGCCAGCAGGACTGGTCCTCCTCGCCCAACGGGCGAGGTGTTCGACTCCGGGAGGTGCAGCTCGCCAACCTGGCGAGCAGGTCTGGCCCTACTCACCCAACGGGCCAGTTGCTCGACTCGGGAGGTGTAACTTCGCCAACCTGGCGAGCAGGGCCCCGCCGCCAACGGGCGAGTTGCTCGACTCCGGGAGGTGCAACTCGCCAACCTGGCGAGCAGGACTGGCCCTGCTCGCCCAACGGGCGAGTTGCTCGACTCCGGGAGGTGCAACTCGCCAACCTGGCGAGCAGGACTGGCCCTTCTCGCCCAACGGGATAGTTGTTCGACCCCGGGAGGTGAAACTCGCCAACCTGGCCAGCAAGACTGGCCTTGCCGCCTAACGGCGAAGTTGCTCGACCCCGGGAGGTGAAACTCGCCAACCTGGCCAGCAGGACTGGCCCTGCTCGCCTAACGGGCGAGTTGCTCAACTCCGGGAGGTGCAACTCGCCAACCTGGCGAGCAGGACTGTAAGACCCGATCCCGGCCAACTAGGCCGCGGTCGACGCCTTACGTCGCTCGGTCCATACATTGACCGAACCTCTAAATTTTTTCGCCCTTTATTCCAAACATTGCCCATAGGCGAGGGCTAACTCAGATATAAGCTCAAGACTACCGTAGTCAATTCCTAGCTTAGAACAATTCAACACATATGCAGCGGAATAACAACTATATCCATTGGTCTACAACCAATCTAGCACTGGTCTGGTCGAATCACCCTAGTCTTGGTTAGTATACACAGCTACCACTAGCTCCAAAGGGGTCGACCCTGAAACAGACCAAGTCATACAAATCTGAGGTTCCATTCCCCTAATCCATTCTATCTATATCTAAGCAACATTGCTAGATTATACCTTTGCCACATCCGCGGAGCCTGTTAGCTCTTTGTCTCAGCTGACTTAGCTTGCTTATACCTGCATAAACTCTTCCCTTGGGTACTTAGTCATTCAACCAACCATCCCCACAGACCAAGTAACCTTTGGGAAGTCTTCAATGGTAATTTATATGCATCTGGCTCATCTCAGCCCATGCATCATCTAATATCCTTACACTTTGTAGGATATAATATCAAGTCCTCTCTTGGACTAGTTGTTGGTGTCAAAATCGGTCACGACGGAATCAATGACTGAAAGACTCTGGAAAGTATTTCTCAAAAAAAAAAGTCTCGGATAATTTGAAGAGAAGTTATACGAGATTTTCTCAAATTAGAATATCCACTCTCTGGTGGGGTCGAAAACGGTTATCTCGAAATCAACGGCTAGGATTATTTTTTACTTATGGGTTCTTCGTGAAACACTTCTTGAAAGTAAGATCGAAAGACTACGGCGCGGCGCGTACGAGAGTCCCCGGAAAGATCGGTCCGCGCCAAGGACATCAAGATTCGATCACCACAAAACCCTAAACATAAAAGAATCTGCCTCAAACTTCAAGAGGTCGTTCTCTCAAACCGCGGAGGAACCAGAAACGATCAGATATCAAATAGAAGCCCTCGCCGAGATCTTCAAAACGCCGCTGGCACGGACGCGCCGGCTGGCGGCACCGCCTAGCGCCAGCGGCACGCCAGCGGGCGGCCTGGCGCCGGCCGACCTGGCGCCCGGCGTGCGCGCCATCGCTGCCAGCGGGCGGCTGGCGCCACCTGCCTGGCGGCGCACGCTCCGCAGGCGGTTCATGCGGCGGCGGCGCCCGGCTGCCGCAGCGCCACGCTGGCCGCCTGGCACCGCGGCACACCCGCCTGGCGCCGGTGGCGCTGCGCCACGCTGGCCGGCCTGGCGCCGGTGGCACACGCCACGCTGGCGGCCTACGCGGCACACCCGCCTAGCCGGCGGCACGCTGCCACCTGGCGGCCTGGCCGGCGGCACCGCCTGGCACCGGCGCACGCTGCTTCGCAAGCCGCCTGGCGCGGTCAACGGCCCTCGCCCTGGTCTCGGTCCCATCATGCTCGGTCTGATCCTATCTTGGCTTGTTTGATCAATCCTTGTGAGTTTGGTACGATCACGCTATGGAATGAACATCTTCGATTCGGTTGGAATCGTCCTCGATGTTTTACGACAAAAACTAGAAGGATTGGATTTCTCGTAGAAGATATCATATAAAACAAAGATCGATTAACTTGAACATCGATCCTTTAAGCTATACGGTTTATTTTACGAGAAAGATAGTCTTTCCGAGAAATCGTATAAAACGTTCAACGACTTAAGACAAGTCCACGGACTTACTTACGATTTTAAGGATTCAGGCCCAATCAGGCTTTGACGATTTATCCGATTTCCCGAACGTCGGATAAACATCAAGTCACCGAAAAATAGCGGAAAACTCGAGGATAATTACGAAGACCGACGAAAATGGAATATTTCCTGAAGAGATAAGCTTGGGCCCAAAGGCGAGGTCCATCATCCTAAGGCAAACCGACCTTGGAGTGGATATATAAGGAGAGCAAGAGTAGAAGAGGAGGAGATCCGAAAATCCTAGAATCTAGACTTAGAGAAATCCTGCTAGCTTAGAGAACTTAGAACTTAGGCGGTTAGGCCAGCGAGGCAGGATTTAGAACGTCTGGCCGCCTCTTGTTCTAGTTTTATCTTCTCCGCAGACCGCTATTCCTCTCGGAAGGATCTAACTATACTTTTACTCAGAGCTCCGCTCATAGAAACCCTAGGCATTACCTTCGACATGCCCGTTTCTATGACCAACGCTCATACTAGACGAACCATGCCCTAGAACGTCTGGCCGCTTCCTGCTCACAAATCTCCGCTCCTCTCGGAAGGATCGGACAATTCTTTTACTTAAGAGCTCCGCACATAGAAACCCTAGGCGTTATCTTCGACATGCCTGTTTCTATGACAAACGCTCATACTAGACGAACCCGCCCAGACGGTTCGATCTCTTGTTCAACTCTTTCTAAACTGACTTGATCCTCGAAAGGGGTACGTAGGCAGCCTTTCTTAAGGTCCAGTCCCAAATCTTAACAAAACCTTTTCCGCATTATTCGGTCACTTGTTGTTGGCTGTCGCAGAGAATCCAGACCTTCAAGGAAAGTCGGGTTTACTTGGCTTTCCTCCGCAATCTTATTTATCGGAAATTGACGGTGTGAATTTCGGTTCCCACACTAGTAATACCAAGTCCTCTCATGGACTAATCATACCAAGTCCTCACAAGGACTAATAATGCCCATCAGATCCTAACTCATTCAACCAACCACCCCACATGACTCAGAACTGATGAGTCTTCAAACTTATCAGACCGGCCAAGGAACCATGTCCCAATGGACCCGATCAGTCTTGCTCTTACAACCGGTGCATCCTTTGATCAATTAGAGCAAACAGCTTGATCCATCATCCCAGGATCAGTTCGTCCAGCTTTGCCCAAGATCAGATCACACATGGCCTCCCTTGTACAAGTACACCCAGCACAATAATAGTGGTCTACACCATCTAGTAATGACAGTACTCTTCTTCATGGCTCTCAGCCAATGTGATGTCTTGCATATTTTCATTGTTTTAGCTTTCCATTTTGTGCATTTTATCCCTTCTAGATTAGGCATTAGGCATATTTAGGTTTATTTTGCATTCATAAGTCTTTATCAGGTCTTGGAGTGTACTTTGGAGAATTTGAAGGTGTTTGGGGGTACTTTGTTACAAAAAGGAAGGGTGAAATATGGACATGGACGATGGCCATAAAGAAGTCTTTATGTGCTAAGATTTGGTGGGGACATGGCATTTTGAGTTACCCTTTCCATTGGGAGTGGTTTCAAGCCATTTGAGGCCATATTGGAGGAGTTATGTTTATTTGAGTGAAGGGATGTCAGTACACCCGGGTCAGCACACTCGGCCTGACCAGCCCGCACGGAACGAGGGGATGATGCTGGACGATGCAACACCCGGACGGACATACGCGACCTCGATAACCCGCACGTACTGACCGCGGGAACAGACAGCGTACGCGGCTTGGAGCACCCGGACGAAGCTACCCGCGTGCGAGCCTACCCGAGCGTCCACACCCAAGGAAGACGACCCGCACGGCCCGACAGTGGAGAACGCCCAGGATCAGGACGCGGCCGATCACACCCGATCTCCCTCACCCGCGTACAACTCCACTCGACCCCAGTACACTCGAGCAGACGACACCCGACCTTGGCACACGCTGCCTTAAGCACCCGCACGGCCTGCTCACCCGACTTGGAGGACGCGGCTTGAAGCACCCGCACGGCCTGCACACCCGACTGGAAGGACGCGGCCTGAAAGACCCGCACGTCCTGCTTGCTGCTGGACATGGACAGCACGCGGCCTAGAGCACCCTGGGAGGACAACCCGAGCAGTCGGACAAGCCGGACGAGCATCCTCATACGCGGGTGGCCATACCCGGCCTGGTGGAAGCCTATCCGACCAGGGTATCCGAGTTTCTTCCTTTTGGAGCATTTTGATTGGCTTAGACCATTAATCTTCTAAGGGCTTTTTAGTCATGTTACTTCTATGTGTTTAGGGCTTTTAAGCCTACTATAAATACTCTCAATAACCCAAGTTTGGGACTCATGTTATTTATTATCTAAGAACACAAACCTTTGAGTAAAGCTTCATCTTTGATTTATTATCTCATCTCATCTTGTGTTCTTGATTGTTTATTTCATCTCCTTTCTTTCTCTATATGTTTAAGCTTGAATCTCTCATGGGTTTAAGAGTAAGCATGTGGATTAGTGAGTAGATCCATCTAAGATCCATGGGTTAGGGTGATTGAGAGTGATTAAGTGTAGATCCAAGGTGCTTAGGGTTAGATCTATCATTTCCTTGCATTGATTTGGTGTTCTTAAAGCTATATTTGAGTTGGCCTCTCAAAGATAAAGTCATAGGCATTTCATGCCCGAAAGGTGTTCTATGAAATGCCTGAACCAACTCATATATGCTTTTAGCTTGCTTTTCCTAAGAGATTAGTTGTCAAAGAAGCTAAGATTGCTATTAGACTCGTTCTCCATGTTTGCTTTGATCATTACAGCCAAAGAGATTTGGTGTACTTGGGTGATCATTGCAAAGAGCATCCATCTAGAGATAGAGCTTGCTTAGTTTTGTTGTCTAGGCATAAGGAATTAGATTGATTGATAAAGTTAGCATCTTGGATTGAATCTTAATCATTTGATATCAAATCCCTACACCCTTGGGTCTCATTCTCCTCATAAGAAAGAAAGTTTTACTTTTTGTTGCATTTTACTTATTATATTAGTTTAATCATCATCACCTTTAATGATTGCATTTAGATTAAGCATAGACTTGCATTCCCTCTGTTTCATAATCACTTAGGACTGGTTTGACAATCTTATATACTACATCATTTGATTAGGACCTTAGAAAAGTCCTTTCATCAAATTGGCGCCGCCAAATTCTAAGTTGATTGTGACATTTTGATTTAGTCACTTGCTTGAGACTAAATCATTTTTCTTTTCTTGTGATATTGATTCTTCTTTTGCCTCTTCCTTTGATTTTCAGGTGTATGAACACAAGAAGCAGGGGTGCAACTAACCTGGTTCCCACTGTTGAAGAGATAGCTACACTTGAGAGGGAAATAGCAAGAAGGAGAAGAGAAGAAGAGCAACAGGCTCACATTCAGAGGTTGGGGTTTGAGATGGATGATCACCAGCATCAACCCCAAGATGGCAATGGTCAAGGAGCTGACAACCTTAGACCACAGCCAACAACAACAACAACCCACAGCTGCCAGCTAGAGCCATAGGCACCTATGACCGTCCTCACATTCATGGCAACAGGACGGGCATCCGTGCCCAGCTGTGGAAGCTAACAACTTTGAGATCAAGTCAGGCTTGTTGAGTGTGATTGAGAACAACAAGTACCATGGCTTGGCTGTAGAAGACCCATTTGATCACTTGGACAAGTTTGATAGCTATTGTGGCTTGTCCAAGACCAATGGTGTGTCGAAGATGCCTTCAAGCTCAAGTTGTTTCCATTCTCTCTAGGAGACAAGGCACGCCAATGGGAGAAATCTCTACCTAGTGATTCCATTACTACTTGGGATGATTGTAAGAAGGCCTTCTTGGAGAAATTCTTCTCCACATCAAGGACAGCCAAGCTGAGGAATGAGATCTCTAGTTTCCAGCAGAAGAACTTGGAAAGCTTTAGTGAAGCATGGGAAAGGTTCAAGGGGTATCAAGCTAAGTGCCCACACCATGGCTTCTCAAGGAGAGTTTGCTGAGCACATTCTATGAGGTGCCCTTCCTGAGTTTAGAGCAAGATTGGATACAGCAAGCAATGGTTTCTTCCTGGGCAGGTCTGAAGAAGATGCTGAGGAGCTGGTGGACAACATGGTGAAGAGTGATTCAGTTTACAGTGGAGAACATGACAGAGCTGATAGAACAACCAGAGTTGATGACAACCAGACCAAGAAGGAAATCAAATCCTTGCAAGAGAAGATAGACTTGCTGATTGCTAACCAAGCCAAACAGGAGCAGATCCACTTTGTGGGTGGTCCAAGTCAGGAAACTCCTCCTAAGGCGAACGAAGTTGAAGGGTTAGAAGGGCAAGAAGAGCTTTGCTTCATCAACAACAATGGTTCTTGGTACAGGAAGGAGCCTAACTTTCAGTACAACAACTACCAGCAAAGGTCTTATCCCAACAACCAGCAAGGAGGCTATCAACCAAAGCAAAATACTCAGCAAGGAAACTACCAGCCTAGGCAGAATCCTCCTCCTGGTTTTACAAACCATGGCAATCAATCTACTCAAGCTCAAGGTAGCTCCTCCCAAGCTAAAGCTCCAGATTCATCTATGGAGCTATGTTCAAACGACTATTGGAAGGTCAAGCTAGAGCAGCCAAAGACGTTGGCCTTGAGTTCAAGACTGTTCACTCCAAGATTGATAGCAGCTACACTGAGCTAAACAACAAGATTAGAGCTTTGGAGAATCAATGAACTCTCAAAGGAACATTACCAGGAAAGGCTGAGCAGAACCCCAAAGAACCAATGAAAGCAATCACTTTGAGAAGTGGTAGAGAGCTACCTCCAAGAACTCTCCCCAAGGATGGTGAGACACTAAGTGGGGGGGTGGCTATCAACATTGATGATGATGTTGTGATTGTAGATGAGAAAGTTGATGAGGAGATTCTAGAAAAGATTGTTGAAGCTAAGGGTAAAGGAAAGGTTGGAGAAGAAAAGCACTAAAGCATGATGAAGTTGCCACTCCAACAAAAGAGTCTTCTTTTGTTCCTCCTCCCTATGAACCTAAGCTGCCATTTCCTGGAAGATTCAAGAAGCAACTTTGGAGAAGTACAAAGCACTCTTTGAGAAGCAAATTAGTGAAGTTCAAGTCACAATGCCAATCATTGATGCCTTCATGCTTGTACCTCAATACAGAAAGTTCTTGAAGGATGTTGGCTGCCAAGAAGAAGGAAATGGAAGGCATGATGGTTCTTACTCATGAGTGCAGTGCCATCATCCAGAGATTGACAATCCCTAAGAAGCTAGAGGATCCAGGCTGCTTTACCCTACCTTGTGCCATTGGTCCTTTGATGTTTGAGAGATGTCTATGTGATTTGGGAGCTAGTGTCAGTCTCATGCCTCTATCTGTTGCCAAGAAGCTTGGGTTCAGCCAATACAAGAAGTGCAAACTCTCTTTGGTGCTTGCTGACCGTTCAGTCAAATTCCCCATTGGTATCCTTGAAGACCTCCTGTGATGGTGGGAAATTGTGAAATTCCCACTGATTTTGTTGTTCTTGAGATGGATGAAGAAGCTAGAGACCCCTTGATCCTTGGAAGACCATTCTTAGCCACAGCAGGAGCCTTTATCAATGTGAAGGAAGGCAAGATTGATCTTCATTTGGGGAAAGAGCACACTCTCCATTTTGATGTCAATGAGGTAATGAAGAGGTCAACTGTGCAAGGCCAAGTGTTTTACATAAGGAGATGGAAGCTCTTGCTGATGAGCTCCTTGAGGAAATGGCACTAGGAGAGTTGACAATAGAGGACCCTTTGCAGCATGCTTTGACAGTGGATAAAGAGGTCCAAGTGGTTGAGAACCAAGAGAGTGATGCTATTGCAGCCATGCTGGATTCTCGCAAGAAGATTGTTGACAAAGGCCAGTATGAGGACCTCAAACAAGAGGTGCACCAAGCTGTTTCAGCCACTCAACAAGAGGACACCCAACAAGATGATTGGAGTGAGCTCAAGGCACCAAAAGTGGAGCTAAAACCTCTTCCCCATGGTGTAAGATACGCATTTCTAGGCCCTAATGAGTCATATCCTGTCATTGTGAGTAGTGAACTTACTGAACTTGAGCTTTCAACTTTTAAATGCACTTAAAAAGTTTAGAAAGGCAATTGGATACTCACTAGATGATATTAAGGGATATCACCTTCTTTGTGCATGCATAGGATACATCTAGAGGATGAATCAATGACTTCTATAGAGCATCAAAGAAGGTTGAATCCTAACCTGAAGGATGTTGTAAAGAAGGAGATTCTTAAGCTCTTAGATGCTGGTGTTATCTACCCTATTTCAGATTCTAAATGGGTATCTCCTGTGCATGTAGTTCCAAAGAAAGGTGGTATCACTGTGGTTAAAAATGACAAGGATGAATTGATACCAACTAGAACCATAACTGGCCATAGGATGTGTATTGATTATAGAAAGCTCAACTCAGCATCTAGAAAGGATCATTTTCCATTGCCATTCATTGATCAAATGCTTGAGAGACTTGCAAACCATCCTTTCTATTGTTTTCTTGATGGGTATTCAGGATTCTTCCAAATCCCCATACATCCCAATGATCAAGAGAAGACAACATTCACATGCCCCTATGGCACCTTTGCTTATCTAAGGATGCCATTAGGGTTATGTAATGCTCCAGCAACCTTTCAAAGGTGCATGATGTCTAACTTCTCAGATCTCATTGAGGATATAGTGGAGGTATTCATGGATGATTTCTCTGTCTACGGATCTTCGTTTCTGCTTGTTTGTCCAACTTGTGCAGGGTCCTACAGAGATGTGAAGACACCAACCTAGTGCTGAATTGGGAGAAGTGTCATTTCATGGTCAAAGAGGGGATTGTGCTTGGACACAAGATTTCAGAAAAGGGCATTGAAGTGGACAAGGCTAAGATTGAGGTGATGGTCAGCTTGCCACCACCAAAGACAGTGAAAGACATCAGGAGCTTCCTTGGCCATGCTGGGTTCTATAGAAGATTCATCAAGGACTTCTCAAAGATTGCTAGACCCATGACCAAGTTGCTGTGCAAGGAGGCCGCTTTCAGCTTTGATGAAGATTGTCTTGAGGCCTTCAAGAAGATAAAAGGTGACCTTGTTAGTGCTCCCATTGTCCAGCCACCTGATTGGGACCTCCCTTTGAGATAATGTGTGATGCTAGTGATTTTGCTGTTGGGGCTGTCCTGGGGCAGAAGAAGGATGGCAAAACTCATGTGATTTATTATGCTAGCCAAACCCTGAATGATGCAGATGAAGTATGCCACAACAGAGAAAGAGATGCTGGCCATTGTCTTCGCTTTGAGAAATTCAGAAGCTACCTGGTGGGTTCCAAGGTCATTTGTATACTGACCATGCAGCTTTGAGACACCTCCTAGCAAAGAAGGATGCCAAGCCAAGACTACTAAGGTGGATCCTTTTGCTTCAAGAGTTTGACTTGGAGATTAGAGACAAGCCAGGGATTGAGAATGGAGTTGCTGATCACTTGTCCAGGTTGAGGATTGAAGGTGGAATCCCTATTGATGAGGGACTTAGAGAAGAGCATGTCATGGCCATCATGTCAGTGGTGACAGTCATTGAGACTGGAAAAAGATTGAAGAGGTTAAGGCAGCTGAAGAGAACAACTTACCTTGGTACGCTGATTTGGTTAACTACTTAGCCACTGGAAGGAACCATTGGGACTTGCAGGGTATGAGAAGAAGAAGTTCTACAAAGATTTGAAGAGATACTATTGGGATGAACCATACCTTTACACCCTATGCAAAGATCAGATTTATAGAAGAGTGGTGGCTGAAGAAGAAGTTGAAGGGATCCTCTCACATTGCCATGGATCTTCCTATGGAGGCCATTTTGCTACATTCAAGACTGTCTCAAAGGCTACAAGCTGGATTTTGGTGGCCACACATGTTCAGGGACTCACAAGACTTCATTTCAAGATGTGACTCTTGCCAAAGGAGTGGGAACATTACTAAGAGGAATGAGATGCCCCAAAACCCAATCCTTGAAGTGGAAGTGTTTGATGTTTGGGGGATTGACTTTATGGGACCCTTCCCTTCTTCTTATGGTAACAAATACATCTTGGTGGCTGTGGACTATGTATCAAAGTGGGTGGAAGCAATAGCAAGTCCTACAAATGATTCAAGAGTGGTGGTAAAAATGTTCAAGAGCACTATTTTCCCAGGGTTTGGAGTTTCAAGAGTGGTAATAAGTGATGGCGGTTCACACTTCATCAACAAAGTATTTGAGGGTCTTCTCAAGAAGAATCGAGTGAAACACAAGGTTGCAACACCCTATCACCCTCAAACAAGTGGCCAAGTGGAGGTCTCCAAAAAGCAAATCAAGGGGATCTTGGAGAAGGTTGTAGGAACCAAGAGGAAGGATTGGTCAGCCAAGCTTGATGATGCCCTTTGGGCATATAGAACAGCATTCAAGACTCCTCTAGGCCACTCCCTTCAACCTTGTCTATGGAAAGTCTTGCCACCTGCCAGTTTAGCTTGAATACAAGGCATTGTGGGCTGTGAAGCTTCTAAACTTCGACATCAAGGGTGCAAAGGAGAAGAGACTTCTTCAACTCAATGAACTGGATGAGATAAGGATGGATGCCTTTGAGAATTCAAGGATATACAAGGAAAAGACTTAGGCTTTCCATGACAGGCACATCCTCAAGAGAGAGTTCAAGGCAGGAGATCAAGTGCTTCTTTACAACTCTAGACTGAAGCTGTTTCCAGGAAAGCTAAAGTCAAGGTGGTCTGGTCCATTTGTGATCAAAGAAGTGAGGCCCTATGGAGCCATTGTGTTATGGGATAAGCAGGGTAATGACTTCACAGTTAATGGCCAGAGACTCAAGGAATACATGGCCACAATACAAAAGGAGGATGGGACATCAACCCCACTCTCTGATGCTCCCCTTGCCTAACCTCAAAGGAGGCAAAGTCAAGCTAGTGACTTTAAACAAGCTCACTTGGGAGGAAGTCCCATGGTTATCCTTGTACATATTGCATTAGGATTTTTATTTTTCAGAAACAAGTCCTTTGAATGATGATGGGGCCAGGTTGGGAGCTTGAGAATGAATTCACTGAGGTTATGAGATGGAGGAGACACGAAGAAGTGGGTTGGCTCAGCGATCAAGAGAAAAAAGAGGTGAAATTCTGACCTTGAGGTTTGGACGGACACACCCGGGTGGTGTTACTCGGGACAAGGCACCCGCACGGTGGATCGATCAGGACGGACGGACACACCCGGGTGGTGTTACTCGGGTTGAAGCAGCCGCACGTGTGGAGGGATCAGAACGGACGGACGTACCCGGGTGTTGTTACCGGGGCGCAGCACCCGGGTGAAAGCAGACGGACGGACGGACGCACCGGGTGGTGTTACCCGGGACGCAGCACCCGCACGGGTGAAACGAGCAGGACGGACGGACGGACGTACCCGGGTGGTGTTACCCGGGACGCAGCACCCGCACGGGTGGAACGAGCATACGCGGTGGACATACCCGGTCGTCAAAGCCCCAGCACCAGCGTACGGCCATGACCCGTGTGACGACCCAGCCGTGACCCGCCCGGCCCAGGTAAGTGTTTTTCCCCCTTTTTCCGACCCAAACCCACCTGAACCCGACCCAGAAACCTTTTACCCGACCCAGAAACATTTTAAAACCCTAAGCCACCCTCTCTTTCCTCATTTCATCTTCTTCCTCACATCAAAATCCTCTCTAGCCTCCAAGAACATAAATTCCCATAACTTTGTCAAATCTCAACCAAATCACAAATTTCTTTTTCCCACATCAAGGCCTTCTTCCCCTAAATATAATTCCTTGAACCTTTTCACTTTATCCTTCATCCAAAGCAAGGTATGGTATCTCTAAGTTCAAATTCGTAACCCTCATGAACCCTAAAAATTTTAACTTGAAATTTGAGCTTTTTCTTGCTAGATTCTTGTAATTTAGACTAGGGAAAGCTTATATATCATGCTGGGTAGTTGATTTCATGGTGGAATTGAGATTAATTTGAACTTTGACAAATTAGGGTTCATGAGATTTGGGGGTTTTTGAAAAGGCTCTTACTTTTGGTTGATTATGGTCTAGATTGATTGGAATTGATGTTCTAGAGCTTGTTTAGCATTCAATTTTCAACTAGCTTAATGCTTTTGCTTGGAAATAGGCTAGATTAGGTTCCCTTGTTCATAAAAAAAAAAAATTGTGGAATTTTGTGAACTTGGGAGCTTGATTGCTTTGATAGTCTTGCTAGGTTGCTGGTTTTAGACTAGGTTTGCAAGTGTTCATTCAAGCACCTATCTTTTCCAAAGTATTCTTTCTTCCTTGTGCTTAATCTTGTCCAAGTCTTGATATTTTTCAGGTTCAAATGGGAAGGAAAGATGAGAAATTGATTGCACAAGAGAAGGCTGAGGCTGCTGAGAAAGAGACTGCTAGGTTTGGAAAAAAATTAGGCTCCATGCCTGAATCTGAGGAGGAACGTAGGCAACAAGCTTTGGCTATGTTGAGACAGAAAGCACAAGCCAAGAAGGTTGGAAAAAGAATGGTTGATGGGGCAAACAAGCAACCCAAGCATGAAGGAAAAAGGATGGTTAGTAATGAGAAAGGAACTGCTGGTGCCCACAAGCAATCTCAAAGGGATGGAAAAAGAGTGGTTGATGTTGATCACAAGACTACCAAGGAGGATGGCAAGAGGTTGGCTAGTGATGAGAAAGTGCTTGATGATGCTTACAAGAAGGCCAAGAAGGATGGAAAGAGAGTGGCTGTTGGTGATCATAAGAACACTCCTTCAAAGAAAGCTAGAGCTCCAAGATCTCACAGTGTGGGACCTCTTGTTTTGGAGAAGAACACAAAGAAGGATGCTGAGAAACCCACTCCTCCCACCAAGATCAGAATCAAGGCACCAAACCCAAAGACATTGGCACCTCCACCCTTGGAGCCAGTAGATGCAACTGTTGAAGAAGCATCCTCTCCAAATGGAAGTGTGGCTGAGCAAGAAACTTTCGAAAAGTTAGGGTTCAACCCTCATAGAGATCGACAAAAGAAGCCCACTGAAGTTGAACTATTGGAGCAGATGAGGCAAGGAGTATCTTGGCCTCCAACCAGATTTGCTGATGTGAGGCTAATGAGGGAGCTAGAGATTGACCAAGACATGAAGGATTTGCTTGCTCTCATGAACATGGACAGCTTCTATTCCATGGCTCACCCAACACATAAAGAGGTCTCTTGCCAATTCATGGCATCCTTGGAGGTCACATTCCACTCCTCTTTACATGAGGAACAAGGGTGGGGAAGAATCAGTTTCAAGATTGATGAGAAGCCTTATTTCATGACCTTTACTGAGATTGGAGAGGTGCTAGGCCTCAAGGATTTGAAGGAGTCTTCTTTGCCTAAGCTGAAAGGGCTTCCTAAAGGAAAGACCCTCCCCACTTCACTTACAAGTTCTTATCCGGCAAGGATAGAGTGTCCAGCAGAGACAAGAATGCTTCTATCAGGCATCCATCAGTCCGCTACCTCCATAGGCTGATTGTCCACACCATCTACCCAAGGAAAGAGCCAAGCAACGTGAATGGAGAAGACTTGAACCTCATGCACCAAGCCATCCAACACTTTGCCTTACCTCCTCACCTACCTGAAGTCCCCACTGATTTCTACGCTGAGTTTGGTATGGTTGGATACTTTGTGAGGCCTCATGTACTACAAGGATTATGCTTGGACAAACAGGGATCCAGAGGCTCAGATTGGAATAGGCGGCTTGATCACACCTTTGCTTGAGCACCAGGGTATTGCCTTGGGAGATGATGCATCCGGTCCCTCTTTCATTGATCTCACCTACTTGAAGTCAGCTCATTACTTCTCTGGAAGATACAATGGGAAGTGTGTTTACTCGTCTTGAGAGGTTCCACCACAGTTGAGCTGCTTCTCCCTAACTATGAGCTCACTTCATTGAGCACACCAGGGACTATAAGTTTTGATATCAGTGAGCAGCACCTCCTAGGTAGTCATGGGACTCTTGGCCCTATGGTATTGCACATAAACGAGAAAGCAGCAAAGGCAGCTAAGTTTGATCAGGGATATTCCAGCAGAGCCACAGCCCATCTCTTTGGTCCTCCTCGCTATAAGTTTGAGCAATGCACCAGTGCCCTGCCTATTGGTCCCATTCGCCAAGCTCATGACCAGATTAGCACATTACAAAGGTGGAACAGAGCTCAAGATAGGACTATCTACAAGCTCACCAAGAAGTGCAAGGAATTGAGGAAAACTGTGAAGAGACAAGCTGAAGCTTCAGCTCAGTTCATGAGAAAGGTTGCTGATGTTCTGACTAGGGGAGCTGTAGCAGGCTGCAAGGCTGAGGATTTCGATCTTGATGCTTTCCTTGCACCCCTCCTCACCTTCTTGACCCCAATGCCTCAAACCGAGAAGCAAGCCCTCCGTAGCTGAGGAACCCTTACATCGCCCCATCCGTCCGAAACAAGTCACCAAGCCTAAGCACCACTGCTGACGAAGAAGACTCTGAGGGTGAGGCATCAGCCTCATCCCATGCTCCATGAGGTACTCCACTTCCTGATCATTGTATATACCATTCATCTTTGCATTTAGATTTCTTTTCTTTCTTTTAGGCCCTTCTCTACATTTAACAAACACAGAGACTGTGTGAATTAAGTGTGGGGGAGGTGTCAAGTTGCTAATAGTCTTGTGTTTTGTGGCATTTGCATGCATTTGTAGATATTTATTGCATAAAAAAAATCATGTAGTTGCAATAGGATTGAGTCTAGATCATTCACTTGCATAAAAAAAAGAGAAAAATCATCATATAGGTTGCATCATGCATAAGGGGACAAGGATGATAGCTGCCTTGTAAGGATGCTCATGCTAAGTTCTTAAAGTGATAACCTTCATAACCATAGTAAGTAGCTTGAGCAATCTTAGGATAGCTTGTAAACTTTGTGCCTTGAAATCTCTTCCTAAAGCTTATTTGATTGTTTGATGCTCTCTCTTTGAAGTTTGCTCCTGTCATATTTAGACTCTAAGTCTCTTGCTCATGGTCCCTTGTGTACTAAGTCATGGATAGAACACTTGAGTTGTCCCTCCCATTGTTTGCCTATCTTTTTGGACATACTCAAGTGGCATTCCACACCCTTTCCTCCTTTCAAGCCTTCATTGTTTATTGAGTGAGGCCTTCTTTGGAAAGCTTTACATGTGCATAATGTTGAGAGTATTGGGAACGACAATGCTTGGTCTCCATTTTAGCTAGATTAGACACTCATATTGTCTAGCTTCTAGGATGGGGGTGAGTGTTGTATGGTGTGATCTTGGGAAGTGAGAAAGGTTTATGAAAGAAAAGGTTGACTCATGGAGCTCTAAAAGTTATAAGTGATTAAGTCTAGAAGGGATAAGAGAAATTAAAAATTGTAAGCTCTAAGTTAATAAGAAAGTCTTGGCCCCATTAAAAAAAAAAAAAAAAAGAAAAAAAGAAAAAAAAGAAAAGAATAAAAAGAATAATGAAAAGGGCTAGCAATGTTTAGAAAGAGCTGATAAAATTTAAAATGTGAAAAATCCCTTGTAGGCTTCAATAAGAAAGAGTTCTAAGTGAGAAAGTATCTTTGAGTATTTTGGGGGAATCTTTGGGTGAGAGATGTGAGTGGTATTTTGACATTGGGGAATAGAGTAAAATTTGCTTTCATGTTTAGGAAAATGGTAGGATAATGGAGATTGAGCATTGTATGCATGAATTGATCCCTTTCTTAGATATATTATGTGCAATGTCAAAGCTACTTTGTTTTGAGAGGAAACCACCTTGAAAGATGATCTTGAACCTCTTGATTCACTTTGCACAAAAGCCTCCTTCTCACCAAACCAAATTATTTGGACCATTTGACCATTTGCAAGATTTCTATTGAGTTTGCTTAATGATTGTAAGAGAGCAAGTGGATTTGTGGATTGTGGATTCATGATGAGTAAGTGTAGGGATCAAAAGAGTTGAGACAGGCCTTGAGAAGTTAGAGTTGGATTGAGTGTTTGCTCTAGCTAGTTGGTATGATTATGCAAGGTTATTAAGTTGAGAACTAAGAAGAGCATTCTTTTGGCTATGAGTCCCCTCCTTCAAACCTCTCCTCCTTAGTCCTTGCTAGTTTACTTGTGGACAAGTAAAGGACTAGTGTGGGGGAGTTGATGTCTTGCATATTTTCATTGTTTTAGCTTTCCATTTTGTGCATTTTATCCCTTCTAGATTAGGCATTAGGCATATTTAGGTTCATTTTGCATTCATAAGTCTTTATCAGGTTTTGGAGTGTACTTTGGAGAATTTGAAGGTGTTTGGGGTACTTTGTTACAAAAGGAAGGGTGAAAGATGGACATGGACGATGGCCATAAAGAAGTCTTTCTGTGCTAAGATTTGGTGGGGACATGGCATTTTGAGTTAGCTTTCCATTGGGAGTGGTTTCAAGCCATTTGAGGCCATATTGGAGGAGTTATGATTATTTGAGTGAAGGCATGTCAGTACACCCGGGTCAGCACACTCGGCCTGACCAGCCCGCACGGAACGAGGGGATGATGCTGGACGATGCAACACCCGGACGGACGTACGCGACCTCGATAACCCGCACGTACTGACCGCGGGAACAGACAGCGTACGCGGCTTGGAGCACCGGACGAAGCTACCCGCGTGCGAGCCTACCCGAGCGTCCACACCCGAGGAAGACGACCCGCACGGCCCGACAGTGGAGAACGCCCAGGATCAGGACGCGGCCGATCACACCCGATCTCCCTCACCCGCGTACCACTCCACTCGACCCCATTACACTCAAGCAGACGACACCCGACCTTGGCACACGCGGCCTGAAGCACCCGCACGGCCTGCTCACCCGACTTGGAGGACGCGACTTGAAGCACACGCACGGCCTGCACACCCGACTGGAAGGACGCGGCCTGAAGGACCCGCACGTCCTGCTTGCTGCTGGACACGGACAGCACGCGGCCTAGAGCACCCAGGGAGGACAACCCAAGCAGTCGGACAAGCCGGACGAGCATCCTCATACGCGGGTGGCCATACCCGGCCTGGTGGAAGCCTATCCGACCAGGGTATCCGAGTTTCTTCCTTTTGGAGCATTTTGATTGGCTTAGATCATTAATCTTCTAAGGGCTTTTTAGTCATTTTACTTCTATGTGTTTAGGGCTTTTAAGCATACTATAAATACTCTCATTAACCCAAGTTTGGGACTCATGTTATTTATTATCTAAGAACACAAACCTTTGAGTAAAGCTTCATCTTTGATTTATTATCTCATCTCATCTTGTGTTCTTGATTGTTTATTTCATCTCCTTTCTTTCTCTATATGTTTAAGCTTGAATCTCTCATTGGTTTAAGAGTAAGCATGTAGATTAGTGAGTAGATCCATCTAAGATCCATGGGTTAGGGTGATTGAGAGTGATTAAGTGTAGATCCAAGGTGCTTAGGGTTAGATCGATCATTTCCTTGCATTGATTTGGTGTTCTTAAAGCTATATTTGAGTTGGCCTCTCAAAGATAAAGTCATAGGAATTTCATGCCCGAAAGGTGTTCTATGAAATGCCTGAACCAACTCATCTATGCTTTTAGCTTGCTTTGCCTAAGAGATTAGTTGTCAAAGAAGCTAAGATTGCTATTAGACTCGTTCTCCATGTTTGCTTTGATCATTACAGCCAAAGAGATTTGGTGTACTTGGGTGATCATTGTAAAAGAGCATCCATCTAGAGATAGAGCTTGCTTAGTTTTGTTGTCTAGGCATAAGGAATTAGATTGATTGATAAAGTTAGCATCTTGGATTGAATCTTAATCATTTGATATCAAGTCCCTACACCCTTGGGTCTCATTCTCCTCATAAGAAAGAAAGTTTTACTTTTTGTTGCATTTTACTTATTATCTTAGTTTAATCATCATCACCTTTAATGATTGCATTTAGATTAAGCATAGACTTGCATTCCCTCTGTTTCATGATCACCTAGGACTGGTTCGACAATCTTATATACTACATCATTTGATTAGGACCTTAGAAAAGTCCTTTCATCACAATGCTTTGCACATAGCTTACCAACACCAAGGTTGATCAATAACCTTCCTTATGATCAATATCATAAGTGACAAACATATCTCAGCACACAAGCATATGATCAGATAACCTAACACAAGGATCTGACCCCAATATACCCTCAGGTGCAATTTCGACCTCAAGCAAACCTGCTCCAAACACTAAATAAAATTCATGAAAATTACTGACAATTCCCAACTAAGAAGAATCCACAATCATATCAATAAGAACCGGCCTCCTTCACCTTTAATTCGGCCAATTCCCACTAAACCGGCCATAACTGACCATCATCAAATCAATTAGATAAAACTAATTAAAAACCGTGATAAGTCATGATAATTCCCCACTAATAGGAATCCATAATCAGATCTCCACAATTCCTTCAGGAACTATGAGATTTGGACATACCAATCCAACCAAGGCCATGGAGAGTTTCCCTTATACTTGATCTTATTAGATCATGTGTTCCCCCTTATCAAGTCCGGCCATACTCCTCCAGAGCACGCCTCCATCAAGCCCTTATCACATACTTACAGTATTGATAAGATCCAATCATGGGTTGCCATCATCCCTTCCATGAAACTTCCATGAAAACAGTTTCTGCACTACATCCACCTTCAAGGCTGTTCATGCCTTTCAGAGTGGAGTCTGGCCTTCTCCCTTTTCTCTTAACCATCTGCGTGTGTTCCCAGGCTATAGAGGAAGCCCAGGGAATGATCATCCATGATCAAAACCCATCCAAAAGTCGTTCATCGCTTCCCCCTTGGTTTCCCATGAAACTGCCTTTCCACACACATCTGCCTTCAAGGCTGTCTCTGCCCTTAAAAGTGGAATCCGGCCATTCCTCTTCTTTCCAGGCTATTTGCGTGTCTTCTATGGATGTAGAGGAAGCCCAGGTCATCGTAAACAATAATCAAAACTCACCAGAGGGTCGTTCTCAACTCCCCTCTTGATTGCCCTCAAACCTGCCCTTTTGCTGCCTTCACATCTCTCTCTTTTTCTCTCTGGAAGTTCTTCTCTGAGTTCTATGGATATATTTTCGACAGAATGGTGTAAAATGGAGAAGAGATCAATGATAACTCCTTTTCCCAACTGCCTGGTCGAGCAGTTTTTAAAAAAAATAAAGGAAGGAAGCCTGTTCTTCCCATAACCGCCCATAACTACCCATTGGCAGTTTTCTTTCCTTTTCTCCCTTTTAAATTTCGAAACCTGAGCCTTAGCTCACACTCCTGGAAGCTTGCCAACTCCCTGGTCCGTGCCTGAGACAAACTTGGTCAACCACCTTGCACCCGGACCATCGGCTAGCCCAGTAACCGCCCTGACCCGACCACACTGTTCCGGACCAGAACACTTCCTCCAGCTGAGTTGAGCTGACAACCAACTGTTCCCAGCTGAGTGAGTTAGTCCACCAGATCCTGTTAGCTGATCCCACTTAGGTGAGCTAACTTCCAGCTACACCTAGCTGATCGAGCTTGATCCAGACCTCGTCCAGCTCCCGAATCACTCGTCCAGCTCCTTTACACTTGTTTCTTTCACATCCTGATTAAGTCTCAGCTTCCTGATGCCCTTAACCTTCCTTATTAGACCACAATACGCTTGTATCAAGGTCTTACGACCTGACTGGTGCGTCTCCTCGCACCATGGTCCGTCCGGACGATCCTATCTAGGATCGGGGACATGACAAGTCTCCCCCACTTAGGATGGATTCGTCCTCGAATCCAGTGGTGCTGACGTCTTGTCTCATGACAAAGGTTCCAACCGAACTCTTTGCATTCGGAACATGGAGCATGCTCGATTGGTTCTCACTAACCAATTTTTTTGCATCTCCCTCCTTGTTCCTTCTCACTGACCACATACTGATCATCATAAATACAAGTCTCCCCCACTTGATAGAGATTTAACCCAAAATCTTATCAAGTGGTCCATCAAGCACCCATACAAGGACATGACTTGTGTCACTGGCCCAACTCTCCAGGTTGCGGTTCTCCTAAACACCAAGTCTATTATTCTCTGACCCTAGTCCACGACTAGATCATATTCAGTTCTTAAGAACATACTGCGTAACCGGGCCTTAGTAGATTTTCCCAATCTCCAAGCCACTCGATGTACCAGTAAAGTCTAAAAGAACTTGTTCCAATCTTTAGGCTTCTCGTTCTACCACGAGTCCTAACAGATTGTTCAGTTTACGTATGTCCTTCCCGGAACCAAGGTTTATGATTCCAGCTACAAATTACTGGATCATTCCTTAACCAGCCACAGCCTTTCCCAGCTTGGCCATATTGCGATCTTAGTATCTACAAGACTAAACCACCTCAACTTAACTTCTGTCCATCACTGGACTTTGTTATATTTTGATCCTGGTCCATTTAGGACGTGATCATATTCCGGTCCTGGTCCACGTAGGGACTCGACCGTGCATTCCGACCATAGGTCCATCTCCGAGTAGGTCGTGTCCTGATCCTCGTCCCTTACCGGACTTGATAATATTACGGTTCTGGTCCACTCCAGGACTCAACCATATCAATCAATACACAGCCTGAATCTACCATCTTTTTGTTTCACAAAAAGAGCTGGTGCTTCCCAAGGCAATACACTATGGGGTAAGAAACCCTTATCAAGCAACTCCTCAAGTTGCTACTTGTTGGTGTCAAAATCGGTCACGACGGAATCAATGAGTGAAAGTCTCTGGAAAGTATTTCCTAAAACAAAAAGTCTCGGATAATTTGAAAAGAAGTTATACGAGATTTTCTCAAATTAGAATATCCACTCTCTGGTGAGGTCGAAAACGGTTATCTCGAAATCTACGGCTAAAGATCCTTCCAAACTCAAAGATTTCCCACGGCGACTAACGGGAAAGATCGGCAACGGAAAACCCACGGGCGGCAAAGGACCCTGGCGCCGGCAGCGTCCGCAGGCCGGCCTGGCGCCGGCGGCATGCGTCCACGCGAGCCAGCCTGGCGCCGGCGGCACCGCCTGGTGCCGGCAGCACGCGTCACGCGAGCGGCCTGGCGCCGGCGGCACCCGACTTGGCGGCGGCGGCACCCGCCTGGCGCCGGTGGCGCACCCGCCTGGCGCCGGCGGCGCAGCGCAGCGAGCGGCCTGGCGCGCACCACGACTGGCGCCCGGGCGGCACCCGCCTGGCGCGGCGGCGGCACCCGTTCTGGCACCGGCGGCGCGTCCATAAGCTGGCCTGGCGCGGCGGCAAGCTAACGCCGGTCGGCGGCCCTCGTCCTAGTCTCGGTCCCATCATGCTCGGTCTGATCCCATCTTGTCTTGTTTGGATCGATCCTCGTGAGTTTGGTACGATCACGGCTACAGAACGAACATCTTTCGATTCGGTTGGAATCGTCCTCAATGTTTTACGACAAAAACTAGAAGGATTGGATTTCTCGTAGAAGATATCGTATAAAAAAGATCGATTAACTTGAACATCGATCCTTTAGGCTATCGGTTTATTTTACGAGAAAGATTGTCTTCGAGAAATCGTATAAAGCGTTCAACGACTTAAGACAAGTCCACGGACTTACTTACGATTTTAAGAATTCAGGCCCAATCAGACTATGACGGTTTATCCAATTTCGCGAACATCGGATAAACATCAAGTCAACGAAAAATAGGGGAAAACTCGAGGATAATTATGAAGATCGACGGAAATGGAATATTTCCTGAAGAGATAAACTTGGGCCCAAAGGCGAGGTCCATCATCCTAAGGCAAACCGACCTAGGAGTGAGTATATAAGGAGAGCAAGAGCAGAAGAGAAGGGGATCCGAAAATCCTAGAATCTAGACTTAGAGAACTCCTGCTAGCTTAGAGAACTTAGAAATTAGGCGGTTAGGCCAGCGAGGCAGGACTTAGAACGTCTGGCCGCCTCTTGTTCTAGTTTTATCTTCTCCGCAGACCCCTGTTCCTCTCGGAAGGATCTAAAAATTCTTTTAATCAGAGCTCCGCACATAGAAACCCTAGGCGTTATCTTCGACATGCCTGTTTCTATGACAAACGCTCATACTAGACGAACCAGGCCCTAGAACGTCTGACCGCCTCCTGCTCGCAAATCTCCGCTCCTCTCGGAAGGATCGGACAATTCTTTTACTCAGAGCTCCGCACATAGAAACCCTAGGCATTATCTTCGACATGCCCGTTTCTATGACCAACGCTCATACTAGACAAACCAGGCATAGACTGTTCGATCTCTTGTTCAATTCTTTCTAACTGAACTACATCCG
This sequence comes from Brassica nigra, assembly GCA_016432835.1. NCBI lineage: Eukaryota > Viridiplantae > Streptophyta > Magnoliopsida > Brassicales > Brassicaceae > Brassica > Brassica nigra. Next base: position 28,275 of record JAEACV010000719.1, read on the forward strand.
ACTTGATCCTCGAAAGGGGTACGTAGGCAGCCTTTCTAAAGGTCCAGTCGCAAATCTTAACAAAACCTTTTCCGCATTTATTCGGTCACTTGTCGTTGGCTGTCGCAGAGAATCCGGACCTTCAGGGAAAGTCGGGTTAACTTGGCTTTCCTCCGTTTTTATTCATTAAAATCGACGGTGTGAATTTCGGTTCCCACACTACTTTACTCAGCCATTTCAGCTGGTACCATACGATACGGAATTTTGGACATTGGGGCCGTTTCAGGTTTTTGTTCGATCATGAACGGGTCAGCCCTGCCAGGGCACACCTGCGCCGAAACACATCCTTGAACTCATGAACCAACGGTATCCCATCCGGGCCACCACCCCCTACGACCTCATTAGTGTAAATGGTAGCCAATAAGGCCTCACAACCATTTCCAAGCATCCTTTCCACCAGAATTGCTGAAACCACTAAACAACAAGAGGTCGGCTTAATACCTTGGAACCTGATGGGGGGTCCAAACTCATTCTCAAGCTGCACCATTCCACGGTGACATTCAAGAGTTGCCCGATTCTTTCCAAATCAGTCCATGCCTAAGATCATCTCATGATTCTTTAGGGGGACAAAAATCAGATCTACAGGCATCGGCCTGTCCAAGATCACAATCAGATCTACAGGCATCGGCTTGTCCAAGATCACAATCAGATCTAAAAGCATCGGCCTGTCCAAGATCACAATCAGATCTACAGGCATCGGCCTGTCCAAAATCACAATCAGATCTACAGGCATCGGCCTGTCCAAGATCACAATCAGATCTATAGGCATCGGCCTGTCAAAGATCACAATCAGATCTACAGGCATCGGCCTGTCCAAGATCACTATCAGATCTACAGGCATCGGCGTGTCCAAGATCACTATCAGATCTACAGGCATCAGCCTGTCCAAGATCACAATCAGATCTACAGGCATCGGCCTGTCCAAGATCACAATCAGATCTACAGGCATCGGCCTGTCCAAGATCATCACTGGAATGTCCTTAACCAGACCTAGTGAGTTCATAATCTGCCCTCCGGCCACACTCACTTTGTCAGGACCATTCCAGGTTCCAACCCTGAACATACCCTTTTCGATCATATCTGGACTCACAAAACCATGTGTAGCTCCAGTATCGAAACGTGCGTGTGCTTCCACACCACCGATCATTAAGTACTTAGATGAGTACGATCTCGGTTTGATCACACATTTGGAAAACGTCCCATACCATTCTCCAAAGCATCACACTTCGGTGAACGTCCCATACCATTCACAAAAGTGTTTATAGTATACCTCAATCCTCATCATACTAAGATACTTAACATCGTGTTTCTAATTCCTCTTGGAATTGATCAATTCCATTCATTCAATCTTAAGGAATCGTACCATGGTTTACACTGAGTCCCAGCTGATCCATCTGATCACAAGCCCACTCATGTACTAGCCAGGTAGCGTCTCCCTTAGACCAACATGAACACTGCATATGCTCACTTGTTTTGAACGGCCACCAAGGAAAAACACTACCCCCAAGAGAGTGCTGCACGTTTCTTTCAACCTAACCCACTCTCTGGTCCATGTTACTTCCCTGGTCCAGGTTGTCCATACAAAGATCTTGCATTGCGTCCATCATCCAATCCGTCTATTACTTCCAAATAACTAGATAACTAACCTTTCTATTTCCAGGGTCTTGCCCTTGGAGAGTGCATCTTGGCTAAACCGGCTCATCTTGGAACTTCCCCGTTCACAAGCATGAAACCCAATCTTACCTAACTCTCACTTAGCTCACCACAGCTAAGGTTCCAAGTCATCTTATTTTTCAGAAATAATTTCGATTTGGAAATCAACATCTCTGAGCACCGTCCTTACAGGATCAAGCATGCTCTGATACCAACTTGTAAGACCCGATCCCGGCCAATTAGGCCGCGGTCGACGCCTTACGTCGCTCGGTCCATACACTGACCGAACCTCTAAATTTTTTTCGCCCTTTATTCCAAACATTGCCCATAGGCGAGGGCTAACTCAGATATAAGCTCAAGACTACCGTAGTCAATTCCTAGCTTAGAACAATTCAACACATACGCAGCGGAATAACAACTATATCCATTGGTCTACAACCAATCTAGCACTGGTCCGGTCGAATCACCCTAGCCTTGGTTAGTATACACAGCTACCACTAGCTCCATGGGAAGTCTTCAATGGTAATTTATATGCATCTGGCTCATCTCAGCCCATGCATCATCTAATATCCTTACACTTTGTAGGATATAATATCAAGTCCTCTCTTGGACTAGTAATACCAAGTCCTCTCATGGACTAATCATACCAAGTCCTCACAAGGACTAATAATGCCCATCAGATCCTAACTCATTCAACCAACCACCCCACATGACTCAGAACTGATGAGTCTTCAAACTTATCAGACCGGCCAAGGAACCATGTCCCAATGGACCCGATCAGTCTTGCTCTTACAACCGGTGCATCCTTTGATCAATCAGAGCATACAGCTTGATCCATCATCCCAGGATCAGGTCGTCCAGCTTTGCCCAAGATCAGACACACACGGCCTCCCTTGTACAAGTACACCCAGCACAATACTAGTGGTCTACACCATCTAGTAATGACAGTATTCTTCTTCATGGCTCTCAGCCAATGCTTTGCACATAGCTTACCAACACCAAGGTTGATCAATAACCTTCCTTATGATCAATATCATAAGTGACAAACATATCTCAGCATACAAGCATATGATCAGATAACCTAACACAAGGATCTGACCCCAATATACCCTCAGGTGCAATTTCGACCTCAAGCAAACCTGCTCCAAACACTAAATAAAATTCATGAAAATTACTGATAATTCCCAACTAAAAAGAATCCACAATCATATCAATAAGAACCGGCCTCCTTCACCTTGAATTCGGCCAATTCCCACTAAACCGGCCATAACTGACCATCATCAAATCAATTAGATAAAACTAATTAAAAACCATGATAATTCATGATAATTCCCCACTAAGAGGAATCCATAATCAGATCTCCACAATTCTTTCAGGAACTATGAGATTTGGACATACCAGTCCAAGCAAGGCCATGGAGAGTTTCCCTTATACTTGATCTTATTAGATCATGTGTTCCCCCTTATCAAGTCCGGCCATACTCCTCCAGAGCACGCCTCCATCAAGACTTTATCACATACTTACAGTATTGATAAGATCCAATCATGGGTTGTACCCATCATCCCTTCCATGAAACTTCCATGAAAACAGTTTCTGCACTGCATCCAACTTCAAGGCTGTTCATGCCTTTCAGAGTGGAGTCTGGCCTTCTCCCTTTTCTCTTAACCATCTGCGTGTGTTCCCAGGATATAGAGGAAGCCCAGGGAATGATCATCCATGATCAAAACCCATCCAAAAGTCGTTCATCACTTCCCCCTTGGTTTCCCATGAAACTGCCTTTCCCCACACATCTGCCTTCAAGGCTGTCTCTGCCCTTGGAAGTGGAATCCGGCCATTCCTCTTCTTTCCAGGATATTTGCGTGTCTTCTATGGATGTATAGGAAGCCCAGGTCATGGCAAACAATAATCAAAACTCACCAGAGGGTCGTTCTCAACTCCCCTCTTGATTGCCCTCAAACCTGCCCTTTTGCTGCCTTCACATCTCTCTCTTTTTCTCTCTGGAAGTTCTTCTCTGAGTTCTCTAGATATATTTTCGACAGAATGGTGTAAAATGGAGAAGCGATCAATGATAACTCCTTTTCCCAACTGTCTGGTCGAGCAGTTTTTAAAAAAAATAAAGGAAGGAAGCCTTTTCTTCCACTAACCGCCCCATAACAGGAATGAGAAAATTAATGAAAGAATGACGGTTATGACGGTTACAAAACGGTTATGGGCGATTTTCTGGGCGATTTCGTTTGTCTTCCAGAGTTTGAATTTTCTCACCACGAGTACTGTGGTTGTAGTGCTTAGATTATGTGGTTGTGGAGTATACACACGTTGTACCCCCACTTCCCTTTCCTTTTCCATGTGGGAACCATTTTCCCAACGTGATGAGTGTGCTTTAATGCAATATGACAAGGCTATCTATAAATGGCCATGGGAAATTGCCTTATTCTCACTCTATCGTTTTCGAAATACATATCTCTTCTCCCTAAAGAAAAATATTACAGAAAGTGTTAGACGTGCAATGCAAGACATTGATCTTGGTAGTAATGATGTGCCTTTTGTTTTACCCGCTGATGTGGTCAGTAGAGCCGCTGAAGAGAATCGTTTCATCCTGGTGGGCCGTCCAACGATGCCAAGGAAACAAAATCTGAGAGGTATCATTGCAACTATGCCTCGTGTTTGGGGTCTGGAAGGTCTTGTTCGAGGTCGTATTATGGAAGGAAGAAGATTTCAATTCATTTTCCCAAGTGAGGAAGCCATGGATACTGTAATCAGGCGGGGTCCGTGGGCATATGCTGATAGGATGATCACGCTCCAGAAATGGACACCGCTAATGGATATGGCGCTCCTGAACTTCATCTCTTTCTGGATTCAAGTACGTGGAATTCCTTTCCAGTACATGAATAGGGAAGTTGTCATCCACATTGCAAGGGTAATGGGTCAATACATTCAAGTGGATTACAATGAGGAAGCAGGAGGACGCCTGGAGTATGTTCGTTTCAGACTCAATTGGGACATCACGCAACCACTCAAATTCCAACGCAATTTCCAATTCACCCAGGGGGTCAATACGCTTCTCAAGTTTCACTATGAAAGGCTTCGTGGATTTTGTGAAACTTGTGGAATGATGACACATGATTCGGGTCGCTGTCTCATTCAAAATGGAGGTCCAGATGACGGACCTGAAGAAGACAATGATGATGGAGATGATGAACAAGGATTAGGAGATCAGCCTCACGGCAATACTGGTGTTCACATTGAAGAGATCAACGAGGATGATGCTGATCAAGAGAAGGAAGGAAATGCACCCGAGATTCAAGGTGCTGAGAATGTTGAGAACACACGTATGTATGAAGCAGAAGATAATGATGGAAAATCTGTGGCTTCTTCATACACTGATGATGAGGAGTTCTGGAATCCCTCGGCTAAAAATACTCTGTTCTCGGAGGACTATGGAATGGAGGAAATGTACTCAGTCACACCGTTTGCTGACAGATATGATGGACGTGATATGCTAAAGAGGAAAGCTTGGATGGATGCTGCAGACAACAACAAAATGAGATTGCTGAAGAATGGTACGGAAGTAGGAGAAACAAGCAAGGAAGGAGGAAAAAAAAGAAAGACGAACAACTCAGGTCAAGATGATTCAGAAGGAGATGAAGGCAAGCATCAAGAGAGTGAAGCAACTAACACATTGAGAGGCGCGGTGGGCCCTGAACCACCACTGCCCCCATGAGAGCGACCTGTTGGAACTGTCGGGGTCTAGGCAGTGACTCGACAGTTCGACGCCTTAAGGAGATCAATAGGAAGTATCTCCCGGACATCATTTGCCTGTCTGAAACAAAGAAACAAGATGACTACATAAGAGATGTGGGTGCTCAACTTGGATTTCTGCATTCGTTTTCTGTTCCTCCCAGGGGCCTTAGTGGTGGTTTAGTTCTTTATTGGCATCAGCATGTACAGCTTTCAGTTTTAAGTTATTCTCCTAATCTTATCGATTGTAAAGTTGGCATTAATGGAAGCAGTTCTTTCTATTTCTCCTTTGTATATGGTCACCCGAATCAAGCTTCACGCTCACAAGTATGGGAACAAATTGAACGACTTGGTATTGGAAGGAGAAACGATTCATGGCTGTTACTGGGTGATTTCAACGAGATATTAGGCAACCATGAGAAAATTGGAGGGAGAGAACGACCTGCAAGCTCTTTTCAAGAATTTAGAAACATGGTTCGAAATAATGATCTCTTGGATGTGAAGGCTGTTGGAAACAGATTTTCTTGGGTTGGAAAACGAGGTACTCATAACGTACAATGCTGCCTTGACAGAACCATGGCTAATGGAGCTTGGTTTAATGAATTTCCAGCATCTGAAACAGAGTTTTTGGAGATTGGTGAATCTGATCATAGACCTCTGATTACTTTTATTTCTCAGGAAAAGGAAGAGCCAAAGTGGATGTTTCGTTTTGACAATCGAATGACTAACAGAGAAGGATTCGGTGAATCAGTATATAGAGGATGGAAGGGTTCAGGGAAGATGCAGCTAATACATCAATCTTTAGCGCAAAGATTAACACATTGTAGAAGGCAGATATATGTTTGGAAGAGACACAACAGGAGTAATGCAGAGGAGCAAATACAAACTTTACGAATGTTGGGGTCAAAATCGGTCAATGACGAAATCGTCACCCGAAAATCCTCGAAAGAAAAGCCAAGCGACGATCAAATCCAAGAAACGGGTCGTCGCTCGATAAAATTCACGCGAGGGTCCTGGCGCCAACGGCGAGGGTCCTGGCGCCCATCTGTGCGATCATCTCATGATCTCGGGCAATGACAGCATCTTGGTCCATTGAAACCCATGTCTAGATTGTCCGAGATCTACAATGAGTCTTCCGTAAAGCCTTCCCGATTGTTTAAAAGATTCATCTTTTAACACATCTAAAACTTCGAACCACATTGCTCGCATCCTCGGCGGCGGAAAATCTGCAGATCAAGTCCATCTCAAATCCGATACTCGCGGAATCTCGTTGGATTAGAAGCGATTATCTCGAAATCTGGCTAGAGACCCTCCCAAACTCAAAGATTTCCATAAGCGACTGGCGAGGAAAGATCGAATAACGAAAAACCCACAGGCGGCAAGGCGGCCTGGCACGGCGGCAGCGGGGCCGAGCTGGCGCGGCGGCACCGGCCTGGCGCCGGCAGCGGAGCAGCGGGCTGGCCTGGCGCTGGCGGCACCCGGCCTGGCGCCAGCGGGCGGGCAGGCTGGCCTGGCGCCCGGCGGCACAGCAGGCGCGGGCCCGCCTGGCCCAGCGGCACCTGGCCTGGCGCCCGGCGGCACCGTCAGCAGCGGCCTGGCGCCCGGCGGCACCGTCAGGCGATGTCGGCCTGGCGTCGTCAGCGACCCTCGTCGGTCTCGGTCCTATCGTGCCGGTTCGATCCCATCTTAGCTTGTTGGATCAATCTACGCAAGTTTGGTATGATCCACGGTTACTCTAGAACGCCACTTTCTCGACTAAACAAGGAATTGAGGTTCCTTTGGAAACACGAAACCTTCAAAGACTGTCCTTCGAAAACCGTAAAAGCGCCTAAGCGGCCCAGCGTGGCCAATCATACGTCACGATTTTCGAAAGGAAGAAGAAACTATGACGGTTTATCTACATCCTCACATAAGAGATAAATGTCAAGTTTCGAAGATAAATATCAAGTTTCCAGAAGATAAATGTCAAGATTTCCGAAGATAAATGTAAAGTTTCGATAAACACGAAGATGGACGAAAATGGAAAAAGCCGACTCAGCCCGAGAAGATAGCCGTCATAGGAGGAGTATATAAGGAGAGCTTTGAGCAAGAAGCAAACCAGATCACAAATTTTGAGCACTTAGCACTTAGGCGATTTAGCATTCTTTTCATTTTTCACTAGCGAGCTGCGACTCAACTAGGATAGACTTAGGCGACCAGACTAGCGGACTCCTCGACAGCCCTACGGCCGATTTCTTTTCTTGTTGTACGCTCAAGCGAGAATTCAGAAATAAGATTTCTTTGCTCAACTTTTACGATTTCTATTTTCGCAACTATTTTATTGATTGTTTAGGTATGCGGCCCAGCAGATATCCGGGACCTTCAAGGAAGATCGGGTTAACTTCGGTTTTCCTCCGTAAATCTTTATCGGAAATTGGCGGTCGCGAATTCCGGTTCCCACAGTTTGGCTAGAAGGAGGGTTCACGGATCTATCTATCTCGCAACTGCACCGCTCGATCATGTCAGCCGCGCCACCAAGGATCAGCCAGCACTAGGCGGAACACCCGTCGGCGCCGCTGAAAACTCCAGCTGGAGGCGCGTCAGAGTCACTGCTGATGCAAACATTAGAGCTCAGGCAAATGAAGGAACTGTTTACCTCCGCCCGGAGCGGAACAACAGAGACAAGCTGATAACCTGCGCTCGCCAAAACAGGTCGATACCTTAACTGCGAGGAGCAAGTTGCTGCGGATCCACCAAGGCGCGGCGAAGACTCGACCGGATCTCGAAGCCGCGAAAAATGCCCGAAAGAGCCCACTCGAGAAGCGGCTCGAATGGACAGCAAACGACCTGCAGAACCTTCCACTCGGCTGCGGGAAACAAAGGAAGCGGCGTCGGCGCATCGATCTAGATATCAGCGACCGATCGGATCCTTCCGATGAAGGCGCTGACATCCACCAGGAGAACCCGAAGCCAGTCCGCTCGGCGAGACGGTATCGCCGATAGGCCCATGACAGAAGAGGAAGAAGAACTCCTGGATGGAGCAGGAAGAACTTCGCGGAAGATCACACGGATCTATCGCGACCAGCGCCGACAGGTTGAGAACGCCGGCAGCAATAGCGAGATCCATGATCTCCGCGAATCTCTCAAAAGACCGTGGCGAAGTGGCGGTAAAATCACAAATCCATCAGCGACCAGTTCCGGAGATCGATAGGCTTCGAGGAAGCACGGCGCCGTTCACCACTGGATCACGGAAACCATCTCAGACCCAGGAAGATCAAAATCCTGGTCTATGGCCGTCACGACGGATCCTAAGTCGCACCTGCAGTCCTTCCAGATCGCAATGGGTAGGTGCAAACTCGGGCGCAAGCGGGCGCAGGTCATTGTCTTCTCTTCGTCGAGCACCTCAAGGTGCTGCGCCGTGGTTCTCGGCTCAAAGGAACTCCATCGGAAGCTTCCATGACTGGCCTCGGCGTTTCTCAAACAGTACTCCATGTTCATGGACGAGAAAGCGTCCGGCGTGGATCTATGGAGTCTAGCTCATAAGGAAGGCGAGTCGCTCCGACTTCATCGCGAAGGTTCAAACTGGTGATGGCCAGGTAGCGGGCATCAGCGACAACGTCAATCGGCGTACGAGGAAAACTCTCTGGTACAAGCGAAGTTCGAAAGTGGATACTACTGGAAAAGCCGCGGACAATCAGGATACTCTCCACAAGGCAGCGGACTTCATCATCATGGAAGAAGAGATGAAGCTTCTATCGCAGAAACACGGACCGCAAAACCGTCCAGAAGAAACCCTCTCGTAACGACAAATCGTCCATCACGAAGGGAAGCGCGGCGAGCATAACTACGCCATCAACTTCGGAGCAAGGCAAAACCTCGGAAACACCTGGACCAGGAACCAGTACAAGGATAACTCTATTGCGAGTTCCACGAGACCAGAGGTCACTCCACTGCGAACTGCAAGGTTCTCGGCACCGGCTCGCCGCCAAAACTCCTCACGGCGAACTATCAAAGGTCAAGAGTATAAAGGACTTGCTCCTGGACTCCGACCGCCAAAGACTAACAAAACTGTCTCCGAGGCGCGACCGAAAACCAATGCGAGCGGAAGAAGACAGACGACCAAGGAACAGCAGTCGGAGGGTAAACATGATCATCGGAGGATCACAGTTACGAAGACTCTGTCTCATCGATAAAAGCCTAAAGGCGAGACCAGTTCAACTGGTTCCCGGACAGCGATGTTCCTAACCACTGTCGCTTCGAGGAACACGAGACCGTCGGAATCGACAAACCTCACTGCGATCCTTTGGTAATCGACCTGGTCATCCAGGATCTCGAAGTCGGCGCATTCTCATCGATACAGGAAGCACGGTCAGCGTCATCTTCGCGACACCCTCTACAGGATGAAGATCCCGCGGGGAAGTCGTCCCTGAGCCAAAACCTTTGGCGGGTTTTGGGCGTCACTACCATGACCCTCGGAGAATTAAACTCCCAGTCATGGCAAAGGAAGTTACAAAGCGTCGAATTTGCAGTAGTCGACAACCCGGCCATCTACAGCGCCATCATAGGAACCCTTGGATCAACTCCATGAAGGCAGTACCATCCACATATCACCTCGGTATCAAGTTTCCGACTCCGACCGGAACCGCAGCCATCAGGGTAGTCAGAAACAATCAAGACTCTCTTACCTAGCGAGTTCAAGCTGCGAAAGATCGGAACACCCTGCGGCCAACCGAAGCGAGCAAAGGAATCACACAACATTCGAAGACTTCGAAGAAAGATGATCCAGAATCATCCGAACAGGCGATTCAAGGCGGCGACAAAGCCTCTGAATCCACCGCCGTAGGCGGACAGCTCGACCCCGCACAAACAACTGATCCGACCAGCACGATCGGACGGCGACGCGGGGAGTAAAAGCGTCAGCGGCAACTATCAGAACTCTGAGATGGCTTGATCCTCGAAGAATGCGTAGGCAGCTTCGTCGAAACCAGGCGAGTTCAGCTATCCCCTCACCAAAAAGGGGGGGACTGGAGTCGTATCTCCTATACTCCCACAAAAGCGAAAAATCCGCGCATGTACTCGAACTTCCGAAATTTTTAATAAAATTCTTTCTATCTTTCATGCTCGCAAGCGCATCAGCGGCCGGAAAAACGAAAATCATATCTTCAAAGAAGCGAGGCGTCGCAACTTCTTAAAAGATAACAAAACTTCGTATTATCCGCAAAGACAGTCCACCAGCGACTTAAAATAACTCAGCCCGTCGATTGGCCCGACGGCTCATAAGCGTTCCTCAATACAAAATCGTAGTCAGACCTACAAGGTCCTCTTACATCCGACAAGGATATCATAGCTATACAAGAAACCCAAAATTTTGGTTTAGCATCTGGATAAACTCGAAGATAGCTCGATTCTTTTAACACAAGTCATATAAGCGGCGACTAGTCGCGGACTTTAAGCGAAAAGAATCAGGAAGAAATCACTAACAGGCAAAGCGAAAGCCGATCAGTCATCGCACAACCTCAAAGCTGAGAGTAAACCTAGGTCTTGCCCTAAACCCAGTCTTGCTGGATCTTGACATCTCACAGACATAGTATATATTATCACGAGATCCCAAAACATGTCTCTTATCGCTTACACCTAAAGCGCTTCGCTAAAAGTAGCATACGGACCAGCGACAAAAAGAGTTAGGATCTGAAGTGACTACTGCATCCTTCCCTCTACACTTGGCGAAAGTATAAATCAAAACAAAAAATCTAAATCAAATTTTCATATTCATAAAAGCAGCAAAGGCGGCAGGATTCAAAGCCACCAGTAGCCAGTCCCAAAACATAAGAATGCAACCTCCAGCGGTGCAGGATAAAATTACTAAAAGCGGCCACACGGCCAAAAATTCAATTCACAAAGGAAGTCAACATTGAGAAATCGGATCGGAAATCCCAAATGAACTAGCAGGCTGGTCCACTTCCTCATTCACGCCTGAGCATTCCCACCATCCTCGGCGTTCTCGCCGGCTCCGGCCTCCACGTATCCTCGGAAACCTCGATAGGTTCCCATAGTCTCGGACTCTTTCTTGCGGAGGAACCAAGGACTCAGCATGACCACACTCGGCCATGAAATCCTTCATTTCAGCAATCTCCGAAATCGAAGAGAAATCGGGTTCTGAGACTTGTAAAGGTTCTGACGAACCCGGCACTCGCGGAAATCACCAACAAACTCCTGAGCTTCTTTAAAACATTAAAACTCAGCAGCAAGCGATTCCGCCCGTCTTGCCACCTCCTGCGACCATCCTTCTTCCTCTCCTTTCGCCCGTCACGAGAGCCCGGCGTGAAGCTCAGCTTGCCCGGCGTTCTGTGCCTTCACCTCTTGTCGGAACCGGGAAAAGCTCTCCTCGCTTCTGTGGTCTTGAAGTTAGCAATCCTGGATTTGGGCTTCGAGTCAAAGCGCCTCGCTAAACACTCTTAGTCCCTGCATAAAACTCAAGATCAGCAAGCATGCTTATATACAGATTGACGCAAAGGTTAAGAAGTTGAAGGCCAAACCTCGTTGACACGTTGGGAGCCCTCGGCAAAAACCCGTTGTTTCTCCTCATCCTCCAGCGACTCGTCAGTAGTAAACTCCGGAGGAAGGCCATCAAAAGTTGTTAGGTGGAAAACCGCTGGCTCCGCCTTTTTCCGTTGGAGCAAAACTAGGTTTTCTCCCAGCGGTGAAGGATTTTCGAGCCTTCCCCATCGATTTCCTTCCCCTACGAGACCTCTGTCTGCGCCTCGAGTAGGAGCCGCGGTGACAGGTTCGGCGTCGTCTGTGGGACAGGACCTCGGGACCGATAAAGCCTAACCGCGTCTCGGATCCGTTCAAGGGTGAAGGATTTCCAGAAAAACGGCCTTTGACGAAGAAGATCTCTCTTGACAAAGACGTCACCAGGCAAATGCGCGGTAGGGTTGTTCCTACAAAGCGAAAATTTTCACTAAAACTTCGCGCTTCGAAAAGGTGAGATAGACAACAGGGTTTTTCGTCGTATTACCTCGGTTGAAGTTCCATGCTCGCGGAAATAGATGGAGGCAGCTCTCCTCGACAGACTCGCCATCTATTTGGACGAAGAAGAAACGCTCCTGCCACGATTTGGGATTCGAAGTAGTCCCTGAATCACGGCCATATCCTTCTTAGGCAGCATGGAGTAGTAACCGTCACTCCCCGTCGGCCGAGTGCCCCAAAGACCGAAATCATCGGGACCAAGATCAATCCGAGTTAAGTAGCTAGCGATCAATGCGTAAAGCCAACTCTCCAGGCAGGAGCAGCTGAGTTGGCTGATCGAATTAAGCGGTGAAGCGCCGAACAATGGCACCAGGATTGGGAACCACATGCGGCGATGCGTAAAGAAAGCCGTAACATGTAAAGAAATCTTGCGGAGGATTCCTTGCACTCTCGTTACCGCGGGAATCGAATTTGACTCCTTCAGGAACCTGGTAAAATCTCGAAGAACCTTGAGATATTCAGAAACAGGCTTCGGCGCAAAGGGCACCGGGCTGCCTCAGAGCCTCCTCGGAACAGGGATCTCTGGCAGTGTTGGGGCGAACCTACAAGGGCTTCGGTAATATGCATTCTTCTTTTCCTCCTCGACCGACTCCTCTGCTTCACCGTCACATGGGCAGGAGAGTCATCGAGATGAATGGGAAGAAGAGTTTCTCTTTGAGGATCTTGAAGACATTGTTCTTAAAGAGAGAAAGGATTCTTGAGAGAGAGTAAAAACTTGTGATGAAGTAAGAATGAGATTTCTTACTCCATATAAAGGAGGTAAAATCACTATTTACCCGATTTTCGACAGCGATTACGTCTCAACACCTTCACCTGCGGATACGCAAGCTAGGATCCGACAGGCTCTACGGTTCCTAGCTAGCTGGGAGCTAACTGTTGGGGTCAAAATCGGTCAATAGCGAAATCGTCACCGAAAATCCTCGAAGAAAAGCCAGCGACGATCAAATCCAAGAAGCGAATGCGTCGCTCGATAAAATCGGAAGGCCGTCCACTCCCATCTGGCGCCAACGGCGAGTCCTGGCCTATCCGTGCGATCATCTCATGATCTCGGGCAATGACAGCATCTTGGTCCCTTGAAACCCATGTGCGGATTGTCGAGATCTACAATGAGTCTTCGTAAAGCCTTCCGATTGTTTAAAAGATTCATCTTTTAACATCTAAAACTTCGAACCACATTGCTCGCATCCTCGGCGGAAAATCTGCAGATCAAGTCCATCTCAAATCCGATACTCGCGGAATCTCGTTGGATTAGAAACAATTATCTCGAAATCTCACTAGAGACCCTCCCAAACTCAAAGATTTCCATGCAAGCGGCCGGAGGAAAGATCGAACAACGAAAAACCCACAGACGGCAAGACGGCCTGGCACCGGCGCCGGCGGGGCCTGAGCTGGCGCCCGGCGGACCTGGCGCCCGGCACCGCAGCGGGGCAGGCGGCCTGGCGCCGCGGCCGCAGGGCGATGGGCTGGCCTGGTGCAGCGGCACCCGGCCTGGCGCCGGCGGCACGCGAGACGCGGGCTGGCCGGCGCCCGGCGGCACCCGGCCTGGCGCCGGCACAGCGGAGACGGGCGGCCTGAGCGGCGGCAGCGGGCAGCGGGCGGCCTGGCGCCAGCGGCACCGTCCCAGCGGGGCGGCCTGGTGCGGCGGCACCCGGCCTGGCGCCGGCGGCACCCGTCGCTTGAGCCGGCCTGGCGTCGGTCAGCGGCCCTCGTCCGGTCCCGGTCCTATCGTGCCGGTTCGATCCCATCTTAGCTTGTTGGATCAATCACGCCAAGTTTGGTATGATCCGCGGTTACTCTGAGCGCCACTTTCGACTAAACAAGGAATTGAGGTTCCCGAAACACGAAACCTTCAAAGACTGTCCTTCGAAAACCGTAAAAGCGCCTAAGCGGCCCACGATTTTCGAAAGGAAGGATAACTGGCGGTTTATCTTCATCCTCACATAAGAGATAAAGGTCAAGTTTCCAGAAGATAAATATCAAGTTTCGGAAGATAAATGTCAAGATTTCGAAGATAAATGTCAAGTTTCCGATAAACACGAAGATGGGCGAAAATGGAAAAAGCCGACTCAGCCAGCGAGAAGATAGACCGTCATAGGAGGAGTATATAAGGAGAGCTTTGAGCAAGAAGCAAACCAGATCACAAATTTTCGAGCACTTAGCACTTAGGCGATTTAGCATTCTTTTCTGTTTTCACTAGCAAGCTGCGACTCAACTAGGATAGACTTAGGCGACCAGACTAGCGGACTCCTCGACAGCCCTTACGGCCGATTTCTTTTCTTGTTGTACACGCTCAAACGAGAATTCAGAAATAAGATTTCTTTCGGCTCAACTTTACGATTTCTATTTTGCAACTTATTTTATTGATTGTTTGGTAATGCGGCCCAGCAGATATCCGGGACCTTCAAGGAAGATCGGGTTAACTCGGTTTTCCTCCGTAAATCTTTATCGGAAATTGACGGTGCGAATTTCGGTTCCCACAACGAAGGAGACTTGACAATGCCATCTGTTCTAATACAACAACAACTCATGATATAGCTACTTTAAAAGAAGAGCTGAACCAGGCGTATCTAGATGAAGAAATATTTTGGAAACAGAGAAGTAGAGTGATGTGGTTGCGAGCTGGTGATAAGAATACTAAATATTTCCACTCCATTACAAAAGTGAGAAGGAACAGATTGAAGATTTCATCTATTCAAGATAGTAATGGAGTTGTTCATCGGGGTCAGAAGCAAGTAGCACTTGTTGCTCAAGATTATTTCCAAAACCTCTTTGGTTCTATTACTAATGACTCAACGCTTTATTCAGAAGTTTTTGCCACATTCCAGAAACGAGTCACTGATGAAATGAATGCAGACCTGACAAGAGACGTTTCAACGGAAGAAATACAAGAGGCTATGTTTGACAATGGAGCGCACAAAGCACCTGGTCCAGACGGATTTCCAGCTATCTTCTATCATCAATACTGGGAAGATATCAAGCCAGATATAGTTGCGGAGGTCACGAAATTCTTTACTGAAGGTATTCTGGATCCTCAACTGAACCATACTAACCTCTGTTTGATCCCGAAAGTATATCCACCCACAAGAATGGCTGAGTTTAGGCCTATTGCATTGTGTAATGTGGCTTATAAAATAATCTCTAAAGTCCTGGTGAACCGACTGAAGACACATCTCAATGGTATGATCAGTGAAAATCAAGCGGCTTTTATTCCAGGACGCATGATAACAGATAATATTATCATTGCTCATGAGGTATTTCACAGTCTTAAAGCCCGGAAAAGACAAGCCACTTCCTATATGGCAATAAGACAGACATCACAAAAGCTTATGATAGATTACATTGGAGTTTTTTGGAGGAAACTATGAAATGTATGGGCTTTGATAGCAGATGGATCAGATGGATTATGACCTGCATAACTTCAGTTTCTTACTCCATATTGATCAATGGTTCACCAGAGGGGTATATTGTTCCAGAAAGAGGGATAAGACAAGGAGATCCTCTTTCTCCTTATCTCTTTATATTGTGTGCAGAGGTTCTATCTCATATGATGAATAATGCAATGGCTGAAAGATCACTTGGAGGAATAAAGATAGCAATTCATGCTCCTGCAGTCAACCATCTATTATTTGCTGATGATTCCCTCTTCTTTGGATTAGCAAACGCTCGGGCAGCAAAGAAACTGAAGAAGATACTTGAAGTATATGAAGCAATTTCGGGTCAAGCGGTTAATTTGACCAAATCTTCTGTAACATTTGGTTCAAAAGTATCAGAGGTGGTCAAGACAAATATGAGACACATGCTTGGCATCCACAATGATGGAGGTATGGGGAAATATTTGGGGTTGCCGAACAGTTTGGCCGAAAGAAGAGCGAGATGTTTCGATATATTGTTGATAAGGTCAAAAAAACTACACAAGGATGGCATCAGAAATTCATTTCCCCTGGCGGCAAAGAAACTCTACTTAAAGCAATAGCTTTAGCAATGCCAATTTATACTATGAATGTATTTCGGCTTACTAAAGAAATCTGCGAAGAGATCAATGGTATACTTAAGTTCTGGTAGAGTTCAGGTGACAAAAAGGAATCCATTGGTTTTCATGGAAGAGAATGAGTTTGCCTAAAAGAGAAGGAGGGCTAGGATTTCGAGATTTGGAAAACTTCAATCAGGCGTTACTTGGAAAACAAGTTTGGAGAATTATGCAACATCCTGAATGTCTTATGGCACGGATATTAAGCGCTCGTTACTTCCCTGATGGTGATATCTTGAATGCAAAGCCTCAAAAGAAATCCTCCTACGCTTGGAAGTCAATAACTCATGGCCGGGATCTAGTGAAACAGGGGATGCGATATGTTATTGGTAATGGAGAATTGATTAATATGTGGACCGATCCATGGATACCGGATCACCCTCCAAGACCACCACGTCCAAGGAACCAAAACCCAGACATGTGTAAGGTCAAACATTTCTTCTTGCAAGATCGAAGGTATTGGGATGAAGCAAAGTTGAGGGAACTTGTTATGGAAGAAGATGTTGAAAAAATACTATCTATCAAGATTAGTTCAAAGGCGCAACAAGATTTAATGGGATGGCACTACAACGAGAATGGAATCTATTCAGTTAAGTCTGGATATTGGGTTAGCTCCCACCAACCAGAACATGCTCTGATCCAAGATATCCCAGGGAGTATAGAGCTAAAACAACGCCTTTGGAAAATGAAGTCTCCACCGAAACTAAAACAATTTCTATGGAGAATGCTATCTCAGAGTCTACCAGTTGGTTCTAATCTCAAAAGAAGACACATAACACCAGATGCACTATGTAAGAGATGCTTTCAAGAGGAAGAAACCGATTCACATATTTTCTTTGAATGCCCGTATGCTAAGATGATCTGGAGAGCCTCTGGTATAGCTAATACAATTATAAACAGTGCTACATCCACTTTCGAGGAAAAGATTCAGGAATGCATTACAATCTGCACATCCACGAGGTTAGTACACCTTCAGGATCATCCTATATGGATTCTTTGGAGATTATGGAAAAGTAGAAATATACTTATATTTCAACAAAAGACAATCCCATGGAAGATGTTATTGCACCAATCTATAATGGATGCAAAAGAGTGGTTTAATTCAACTCGGCAAGTGGAGGTGAATCCACAAGGTGTGATGAATACTTCTGGAGGTAATAGAGCAGGGCATTGGAAAAAGCCTCCGGATGGATGGATCAAGATTAATGTAGATGGCAGCTTCATAAATAATACAATGGGAAGCAATGCAGGATGGGTTATACGAGATCAGTTCGGTTGCTATCGAGGTGGAGCACAAGCAAAAGGACATATTGTCAAAAATCCCTTAGAAAGTGAACTGCAAGCGATCTTGATGGCATTACAACATGCCTGGAGTCATGGATTTCAGAGGGCCTACATTGAATCAGATAGTAAGAAAGCAGTTGATATAATTAATGGACGTATCCTACATTTTGATACTTATAATTGGAAAAGGGAGATTCAATGGTGGAAGCAACGTTTTCAAGATTTGAAGATACAATGGATAGCAAGAGAAGGCAACAAAGTAGCTGACAAATTGGCGAAGCAATATATTGATGGAAATGTTTCTTTCATGTTTCATTATTACATACCTCGATTTATAGCTACTGAAATCCACAATGACTATGTAAACTCATTCTAAAGTAATAAAGCAAGTGTTATAAAAAAAAAACCGCCCCATAACCGCCCATAACTGCCCATTGGCAGTTTTCTTTCCTTTTCTCCCTTTTAAATTTCGAAACCTGAGCCTTAGCTCACACTCCTGGAAGCTTGCCAACTCCCTGGTCCGTGCCTAAGACAAACTTGGTCAACCACCTTGCACCCGGACCATCGGCTAGCCCAATGCTAAGCCCTGACCCGACCACACTGTTCCGGACCAGAACACTTCCTCCAGCTGAGTTGAGCTGACAACCAACTGTTCCCAGCTGAGTGAGTTAGTCCACCAGCTCCTGTGAGCTGATCCCACTTAGGTGAGCTAACTTCCAGCTACACCTAGCTGATCGAGCTTGATCCAGACCTCGTCCAGCTCCCGAATCACTGCGTCGGCTCCTTTACACTTGTTTCTTTCACATCCTGATTAAGTCTCAGCTTCCTGATGCCCTTAACCTTCCTTATTAGACCATAATACGCTTGTCTCAAGGTCTTACGACCTGACTGGTGTGTCTCCTCGCACCATGGTCCGTCCGGACGATCCTACCTAGGATCGGGGACATGACAAGGACTGGCCTTGCTCGCCCAACGGGAAAGTTGCTCGACTCCGGGAGGTGCAACTCGCCAAACTGGCGAGCAGGACTGTCCCTGCTTTGCCCAGCGGCGAGTTGCTCGAATCGGGAGGTGCAACTCCCCAATATGGCGAGCATGGCTGCCACCCAGCGGGCGGGAGTTGCTCGACTCCGGAGGTGCAACTTCGCCAACCTGGAAGCTGGACTGGCCACTGCTTCGCCCACGGGTAAGTTGCTTGCGGCGGCGGAAGGTGCAACTCGCCAACCTGGCGAGCAGGACTGGCCCTTCTTTCCCAACGGCCTGGTTGCCGACTCGGGAGGTGCAACTCGCCAACCTTGGCGAGTACTGGCCTGCTGCGCCCAGCGGGCAAGTTGCCGACTCGAGGAAGGTGCAACTGCGCCAACCTGGCCAGCGGGACTGGCCCTGCTCGCTAGCGGGCGAGTTTCTCGACCCGGGAGGTGAAACTCGCCAACCTGGCAGGCAAGACAGGCCCCTGCTCGCCCAGCGAGGCCCCTTCTCGACTCGGGAGGTGCAACTTCGCCAACCTGGCGAGCAGGACTGGCCGCTGCGTAGCAGGCGGTTTCGATTCCGGGAGGTGCAGGCTCGCCAAGCTGGCGAGCAGGACTGTCCTGCTTGCCCCGCAGGCGAGTTGCTTCGACTCTGGGGAGGTGCAACTTCGCCAACCCTGGCAAAACAAGGCCAGGCCCTGCTTGCCCAGGCCGAGTTGCTCAACTCGGTAGGTGCCAGCTTGACACAGCCCAGCAGGGCCTGCCTGCTCATAGCGGGGCAGTTGCTCGACTCAGTGATGATAGGACTTTTCAAGGTCCTAATCAAATGTTGTAGAATACAAGATGTCAATCCAATTCTAAGAGATTCTAATGCAAAGGGAATGCAGGTTCATGCTTAATCTAAGTGCAATCAAGATGAGAGGATGATTATGAAACTAAGACAATATTAAAAATGCAAGAAAAGAGTGAACTTTCTTTCTCAATGAGGCAAGGGGGTTCTTGGGACAAGGGAATTGACTTTGGGTGATCAAGGTTCAATCCAAGATGCCAACTTTTCAATCAATCTTATTTCTTATGCCTAGACAACAAAACTAAGCAAGCTCTATCTCTAGATGGATGCTCTTTTGCAATGACCACCCAAGTACACAAAATCTCTTTGGCTGTAATGATCAAAGCAAGCATAAAGAATGAGTCTAATAGAAATCCTAACTTCTTTGAAAACTAATCTCTTAGGCAAAGCAAGCTAAAAGCATAGATGAGTTAGTTCAGGCATTTCAACACCACCTTTCGGCATGAAATGCCTATGGCTCTATGTTTGAGAGGCCAACCAAATATAGCATGAAGAACACCAAATCAATGCAAAGGAAATGATAGATCTAACACTAAGCACCTTGGATCTACACTTAATCACCCTTAGTCTCCCAAGCCCATGAACCCTAGATAGATCTACTCACTAATAGCCATGGAAAACCTTAAAATCAATGATGATTCGAGGCTAAACATGATTAGAGAAGATAATCTATTAAACACAAAGAAATGAGATAAAAGGATCAAAGATCCAAGCTTTCTTCAAGATCTTATTATGTTTTGAGAGAAAAGAAGTTAAGTCTCTTAATGAGATTATAAGAGTATTTATAGGTGGCAGAAAGCCCTTGAAAACATAAAACAAAATTACTAAAATGTCCTTGGCCAAGTGATTTTCGACCAATGAGAAGCAGGATAAAGGAAAAGCTAAGCCCACCGGGTCGGGCTGTGCTGTCAGCCGGGTATGTCCAGGCCGGCGTCGCGTGCTTTGCTTTCGTCCATCGTCCAGGCCGTGCGGTCTCTCTACAGTCCGGGTGTTCTGAGCGCGTGCTGTCCGTGTCCAGCAGCCAGCAGGCCGTGCAGGTTCTTCGGGCGCATCCTCCGGTGGGTGTGCAGGCCATCGCGGATCCTTCAGGCCACGTGTGCCAAGGCGGGTGCTGTCCCTTCTCAGTTGAGTCTCCTGGCCATCACGGGTGCTGGTGCGGGTGTGACCACCGTCACGGGTGTCTCTGCAGGAGTCTCCAGGGCAGCGTGCTTTCTTAATCCATCATCATCCAGGGACGTCGGGTGCTTGTCCACGGTGCGTCCTGGCAGCGTCATCTGAGAGCTTCGTCCAAGCATGGTTGGATGCTGGTAGACCCAGGTGTACTCACCGAATTGAACTGATATGCCCTCAGTGTTTTGATCATAACTCCTCCAATATGACCCAAATGTCTTGAAACCACTTTCATTGGAAAGCTAACTCAAAATTCCATGTCTCCAAAAAATCTTAGCATCGAGGAAGATGTTTCATAGGCCCTCTGTCCATGTTCATCTTTAAACCCCTCTTTTTCATCACAAAACTCCCAAACACCTTCAATATCTCCAAAGTGTACTCCAACACCTGATAGAGACATGAATGCAAAATGAGCCTAAATATGCTTAATGCTTAGTCTAAATGAGTAAAAATGCACAAGATATTATAGCTAAAAACATGTAAATATGCAAGACATCAACTCCCCCACACTAGACCTTTGCTTGTCCTCAAGTAAACTTTTCAAACACAAGGGAGATGGATGCATGGATGGGAGCAAAGCCAAAGGAAACACTCATAGCACTCAACCTGACATCCTAAAGAAACATAGCAAATAGCATGAGCAAACTCTCTTATTATGCTCTAGCTTCACAAGGCCTATCAATTACTCTTATGCTCTACACAAGATGCAATGCCTATCAACCAACATGTTCTCTTAACCAGCCCTCACATTGATTCGCACACACACACACAAGGTGAAATCTCACAAATGGGCACATGATCTCAAATCATTTGGCTAGGTGATCAAATGGTCTAATAAGGATGAAAAGGAGGTTCAATGCATCATTTCAAGGTGGAAATCACTCAAAAATCAAGGAGCTTGATCATTATGCAAAATTTATTTAAGACTAGGAGCAATTCATGCATACATGGATCCATCCTCATCATTCTACCCAATTCCTAAGTGATTACAAGATCTACACCCTTTTTATTCATCCCATAACCCAAAATGAAGACATACTGACATCACTCACCCAATGAACATTTTCTTTCTCATGATTCAACCTCTAAGGACCTCTATTCACATTAAGCTCTAACTCTTAAGTTTTCCTTCCCCCTATCATATTGACTCTTTCTTTTTTTTTTTTTTTTATATATATACACATGAGGGAAAGGTCAAAATCATCAATCAAGAGCTTTTCATTTTCATTCTAGGTCCCTAGGGTTTTCTTTCTCAAAACTTTATTTGTTCATCAATCTCAACATTGTCATATCCCCAAACCCAAAATGTAAACCATTAGGTAACAAACACTTCCTCACCATCCTAGAAGTTAGCTCAAATGATGACCCTATGCTAGCAAGAGATGAGAACAAATCCATGTCGCTCCCAATACTCTCAAGATTTTGCACATGACAAGAAAAAGAGACCTCACTCAAGCAAATCAATGTAGGTTTCAAAGAATGGATAGGGTTCAAGGGTAAGGGGAGTGCCATTGGGTTAACAAAGGGTGGTACAATGGAAAAAGATAACCCAAATGTGTATGAGATCCATGATAAGTATGCAAATGCCCATATGCAAGAGAGATTAAGTTCTTCAAGGTTATGTTCAGGATGGAGCTGGTCTTAGAACAATGCCAATCAGAGCAAGAAAGTTTGAAGAGGTTTGAAGGCTCAAAGCATGCAAGCTTTTTCAAAAGATGCTCAAGCTGCGATATGCAACTGGGGTGTCCAGAAGTCAAATGCTGTCAGTCAGTGCCCAAATGCAAGTGTGTCTGTGATCTCTGTCCTCAGTCCTCCCCACACTTAAATCACACGGTCTCATGTGAGTAAAGTAGGAGAAGTACCAACAAGGCAAAAGCAAATGTATATACAGAAGGGTTGGAGTGATACAACACAAGAAGGAGATTTGGGCATGGTGCTTGTGTCATGACTAGAAAGCTTGCTTGGTTAGTAGCTAGAGGAGGCTGCTACATGGCAATCATAAGGCTTAGGTGGTTTACCACCTTTCTTGTCTCCTCTAGTGCTTGGCTAAACTTGAAAATCTTGACCACTTTTATTAAAACTTAAAGAAATTTGATAAAGCTACAAAGGATAACCATGGGACTTCCTCCCAAGTGAGCTTGTTTTGAGTCCTTAGCTTGACTACCTTTTCTCTTGGACTAGTGAAGGAGGATCCTTCCACCTTCAAGTGATGGTGAGGACCTGAGAAGCTCTTGAAGCAGTTGGGTCATCTTGGAGCTGAGGAGTGATGATGGCTCTAGCACTTGAGAATGGTGTGGATCTGCCCTTGTGCTTGATCTTGTACTCAATAACTCCATCCTTGAGCTTCTTTGGATGGAGAGTGAGAGTGTGTGGGAGCAAATCAAGAGGTGGAGGATGAGCTCTTGATGACACCTTTTCAGGTCCTAATCAAATGTTGTAGAATACAAGATGTCAATCCAATTCTAAGAGATTCTAATGCAAAGGGAATGCAAGTTCATGCTTAATCTAAGTCTATCAAGATGAGAGGATGATTGTGAAACTAAGACAATATTAAAAATGCAATAAAAGATTGAACTTTCTTTCTTATGAGGAGAGTGAGACCCATGGGTATAGGGACTTGATATCAAATGATTAAGCTTCAATCAAGATGCTAACTTTTCAATCAATCTAATCCTTATGCCTAGACAACAAAACTAAGCAAGCTCTATCCCTAGATGAATGCTCTTTGCAATGATCACCCAAGTACACCAAATCCCTTTGGCTGTAATGATCAAAGCAAACATGGAGAATGAGTCTAATAGCAATCCTAGCTCCTTTGACAACTAATCCCTTAGGCAAAGCAAGCTAAAAGCATAGATGAGTTGGTTCAGGCATTTCATAGAACACCTTCCGGCATGAAATGCCTATAGCTCTATGCTTGAGAGGCCAACTCAAATATAGCTTTAAAACACCAAATCTATGCAAGGAAATGATAGATCTAACAATAGACACCTTGGATCTAACTTAATCACTCTCTATCACCCTAACCCATGGATCTTAGAAGGATCTACTCACTAATCCACATGCTTATTCTTAAACCCATGAGAGATTCAAGCATAAACATAATAGAGAAAGAAAGGAGATGAGATAAACAATCAAGAACACAAGATGAGATGAGATTAATAATCAAGATGAAACTTTACTCAAAGGTTTTGTTCTTAGATCATAAATGAGATAATCCCCAAACTTGGGATAATGAGTATTTATAGAAGGCTTAAAAGCCTAAACACATAAAAAGAATTCTAAAAGCCCTTGGCCAAGTGATTTTCAACCAATGAGAGCAAGGAGAAAGGAAGAAGGTGGGACACCGGGCAGGCTGGAACTGGTCCATGGCCGGGTGTGACCAGCCGGGTATGTCCTGCTCGTCCGGCCCAGGCGCGGCCTCTTTAGGCTGGGTGTTCGGCCAGCTGGTGGGCGGCCAGCTGGGGCGTCGCGGGTGGTGCTGGCCGGGTGATACTAGTCGGGTGTCTCCTGGTGCGCGGGTAGGAGGACTGTGGGACGTCCGAGTGTCCTGGTCGTGGGTAGAAAGAGTAGTCGAGGTGCCCGGGTAAGTGCAGGTCGGGTGTCCATCCGTCCGCTGATCTCTAAGCCCGGCGGGTCCGTCGCCCGTGTGTCTTGACGGTGCACTCCATACGCCGGGTAGTGGTGGCCGGGTGTGGAGCCGTGCGGGATCTCATCTCGGGTGTGTGAGGCCGGGTACACTCCTGGCGTCCATCATCTCGCCCAACCTGCGGGTAGGTTAGGTCGGGTGCCCAGGTCGGGTGTCTTGACATGCTTCCAATGAATCGATCATAACTTCTCCAATATGGCTCCAAATGACTTGAAACCACCCATTGGAAAGCTAACTCAAAATGCTGTATCTCCACCAAATCTTAGCATCAGAAGATATGTCTAAGGCCTCCGTCCATGCTCATCTTTGTCTTGATCAGATCATGGATTGACTTCTCTTTCATGGCCAAACTTGATTCTTCACCTCTTTTGGGCCATAAGGCTTCCAAACACCTCAAATCACACCAAAGCATACTCCAACACCTGATAAGGACAAATGAATGCAAAATGGACCTAAAGATGCCTAATGCCTAACCTAAATGAGCAAAAATGCATAAGATATGATAGCTAAAAACATGTAAATATGCAAGACATCAACTCCCCACACTAGACCTTTGCTTGTCCTCAAGTAAACTTTTCAAAAACAAGGGGTGGATGCAAGGATGGGAACAAAGCCACAGGAAACACTCATAGCACTCAACCTGACATCCTAAAGAAACATAGCAAATAGCATGAGCAAAACTTTCTTATTATGCTCTAGCTTCACAAGGCCTATCAATGACTCTTATGCCTCTACACAAGATGCAATGCCTATCAACCAACATGTTCTCTTAGCCCTCACATTGATTCACACACACACACAAGGTGAAGTCTCACAAATGGGCACATGATCTCAATCATTTGGCTAGGTGATCAAATGGTCTAATATGGATGAAAAGGAGGGTTCAATGCATCATTTCAAGGTGGCAATCACTCAAAAATCAAGGAGCTTGATCATTATGCAAAATTTATCTAAGACTAGGAGCAATTCATGCATACATGGATCCATCCTCATCATTCTACCCAAATCCTAAGTGATTACAAGTTCTACACCCCTCTTAATTCATCCCATAACCCAAAATGAAGACATACTCACATCACTCACCCAATGAACATTTTCTTTCTCATGATGCTACCTCTAAGGACCTCTATTCACATTCTAAGCTCTAACTCTTAAATCTTTCCTTCCCCACTATCTTATTGAATCTCTTTTTTTTTTTTTTTTTTTTTTTTCTTTTCACCATCCTGAAGCTAGCTCAAATGATGACCCTATGCTAGCAAGAGATGAGAACAAATCCATGTCTCCCAATACTCTCAAGATTTTGCACATGACAAGCTATCAAAGAGAGGCCTCACTCAAGCAAATCAATGTAGGCTTCAAAGAATGGATAGGGTTCAAGGGTAAGGAGTGCCATTTGGGTTAACAAAGGGTGGTACAATGGAAAAAGATAACCCAAATGTGTATGAGATCCATGATCAAGTATGCAAATGCCCATATGCAAGAGAGATTAAGTTCATTCAAGTCTAAGTTCAGGATGGAGCTGGTCTTAAGAACAATGCCAATATCAAGCAAGCAAGCAAGTTTCAAGAAGAGTTTTCAAGGCTCAAAGCATGCAAGCTTTTCAAAAGATGCTTAAGCTACTTGATATGTTTAACTAGGGTGTCAAATTCAGTGCAAACGAGTGTTCTTTACAAGGCAATGCTCCATATGCAAATGAATGCAACCTATATGCTCTAGACTCAATCTTAAGGATGCAAGTGATGCAATCTACATGGTTCAAAATTTAAAATTTTAGATTTTCTATGCACTTATGATTTACAATGCAATGCATGAGACTCAAAATCACAAAGCAAACATGATCAAATATCCGGTACCTCCCCACACTTAAATCACACAGTCTCGTGTGAGTAAGAGTAAGAGTACCTCAACAAGGCAAAATCAAATGTATATACAAAAGGGTTGGAGTAATACCACACAAGGAGAGTTGGGCATGGTGCTTGTGGCATGACTAGAAGCTGGCTTGGTTCATAGCAACTAGAGGAGGCTGCTACATGGATCATGGGGCTTAGGTGGCTGACCACCTTCTTCTCTCCTCTAGTGCTTGTAAAAACCTGAAAATCTTGACCACTTTTATTAAAAACTTAAAAGAAATTGAAATTGAAAAGCTATATACAAGGATAACCATGGGACTTCCTCCCAAGTGAGCTTGTTTTGAGTCACTTAGCTTGACTACCTTTTCTCTTTGACTAGTGAGAAGGAGGATCCTTCCCACCTTCAAGTGTGATGGTGAGGACTTGAGAGAGAAGCTCTTGAAGCTTGATAGGGTCATCTTGGAGCTGAGGAGTATGATGGCTCTAGCACTTGAGAATGGTGTGGACCTGCCCTTATGCTTGATCTTGTACTCAATGGCTCCATCCTTGAGCTTCTTTGGATGGAGAGTGAGAGTGTGTGAGAGCAAATCAAGAGGTGGAGGATGAGGCTCTTTCACTATCTTCTTCTTGCCATGAGTGGCCTTTGAGGCTCACCCATCCCTCTCTTTTAGCACTTTCCAAGTGCTCAACACACAACTCCTTAGAACACTCTCCATCAAGACCTTCTTTCTTACCAACAACCTCTTCATCTTGGGGCTTCTCAACAGCTTGTACATCACAAGTGATTGTCCCACAATAGTCTGATTCCAGTGGAGGCTGGAGAGGATAGGAGACAGCTTTGTTGACATGCATGAGAGTGACCTTCTTGTTGGGAAAGTCAATGCAAGCTCCAACTGTTGTGAGGAAAGGAGTGCCAGGATCAAGGGACTCTTCCTGCAGATGCCATCTTCAAAACAGTGAGGTCAATAGGTATGGTGCAGGATCAATCTTCAAGGGAAAGTCCTTGATTATGCCAAGTGGGGTTGTAGAAGAGGAATCCCCAAAGGTGAGAGGAGGAGTATTGTTTCCATGCTTTCAATCCCAATACTCTGCACCATGTCCAAGGAGATGACATTCACACTAGCTCCACTATCAACAAGAGCATCATCCATAGTTAGTTTACCAAGAGAGCAAGACAATGTGAACTTCCCTTGAGACTCAAGCTTAGGGAGGGACTTGGGAGGGATTGGTGGATCAATCTTCAGAAGTGAGATGTCCAAAAGTTCAGCCACTTCAGCTTGGTGGGTGAGAATGTCCTTTATGAGCATCATTTGGACATGAGCAGCATGCATATTGCTGATCTCTGGAAGCTTGACTCCAATATCACTAAGATCCTTCTGAACTTTGAGATCACTTTCTTTTGAGCTTTGGTGGGAAATCTTTGAGGGTAAGGGAGCTTGTCATATGGCGATAGCTCAACCTCATTGTCTTCTTCCTTCACTTCTTTCAGCTTGGGTTAGCACTCTTCTCAACTTGTGTCTCAACCTTAGGCTCATCAATCCTTCCTTGAACCTTCTTATCAGCTCTCTTCACAACTCTAGCTTCAGCTGTGGCCACAACCAGTCTCTTATCATTTTCAATCTGATTTCCAAGCACTAGCCTCTCAATCTCATCAACATCATTCTTATGATCACTCAATGCAATCCCTGAAGAAGTGGAGATGATAACATTGCAAGTGTCCTTAGGGTTCTTCTCTGGTTTCCTGGTAGAGATCCCATTGGATTCTTGGAGGATGAAGACATGGATGTAACTTGGCTCTCAAAGCTTTGAGGTGAGAGGCAAGTTGCATGTACTTGTTGTTGAGGTCAGAATAGGTTCCATCAATCTTAGCATGGATGTTCTTGAACTCATCACCAATGTTCTTAGCATTTCTTTCTTGAGCTTCCAAGAGTTGCTTGAACATGGACTCCAAATTTTAACTTGGAGCCTGAGCTGGAGAAGAGCTTCCTTGGGGCTGAGTAGGCTGGTTTGCTTGGTAACCTCCTTGGTGATTGTTGTAGTAAGGTTTTGCTGGTAGTTGTTTTGGTATTGGAAGTTAGGCTCCTTCCTATACCATGTGCCATTAGAATTGATGAAACACAGCTCCTCTTGACCTTCTACACCATGAACTTCAGTAGTTCTAGCAGGCTGTTTCTGTTGCTGGTTCCCAATGGAGTGAAGCTGCTCTTGCTTAGCCTTCTACAAGAAGCTTGTCCAACTTTTCTTGGAGAGACAGGGTCTTTCTTGTGTGCTGATCATCTTCATCAGTGCCTCTGTTGGCCCTATCATGCTCCTCACTGTAGACTGAGTCACTCCTGGCCATGTTTTCCACCAGCTCCTCAGCATCCTGCTCAGTTCTGCCCAAGAAGAACCCATTGCTGGCTGTGTCCAATCTGCTCTGAACTCTGGTAGAGCACCTCTGTAGAAGGTACTAAGCAAACTCTCCTTGGTGAAGCCATGATGTGGGCATTGAGACCAATAGCCCTTGAACCTCTCCCATGCTTCACTAAAGCTCTCAAGGTTCTTCTGCTGAAAGCTAGAGATCTCATTTCTGATCTTGGCTGTTCTTGAGGTAGAGAAGAATTTCTCTAGGAATGCTCTCTTGCACTCATTCCAAGTAGTGATGGAGTCACTTGGAACAGCCTTCTCCCATAGATGTGCCTTGTCTCCCAAAGAGAATGGAAACAACCTCAGCTTGAAAGCATCTTCAGAGACTCCATTAATCTTGGACAAGCTACAGTAGCTATCAAATGTGTCCAAGTGATCAAGGGGATCCTCCACAGCAAGGCCATGGAACTTGTTGTTCTCAATCAAATGCAGCAGCCTGCTTTGATCTCAAAGTTGTTGTTCTCCACAGCTGGTGCCCTTATCCCCAACCTATGACCATGAATGTGAGGTTGATCATAGGCTCCAATGGCTCTAGCTTGGCGTGGTTGGTGATGTGGCTGGTGTGGTGGTCTTGGATTGTCAGCTCTTGGACCATTGCCCCCTAGAACATTACCATCTTGAGGCAGATTCTCCATCTCAAACCCCAACCTTTGAAGATGAGCCTGTTGCTCTACTTCTCTTCTTTGTCTAGCTATCTCCCTCTCAAGTGCAGCAATCTCTTCAACAGTAGGAACCAAGTTGGATGCCCTCGCTTCTTGTTATCATACACCTGAAAGTCAAAGATACAAGAGGCAAGAACCAATATCACAGGATACAATAAAAAGAAAAATGACTTAGTCTCAAGCAAATAACTAAATCCCAATGTCAAAATCAACTTAGAAGTTGGCAATTTGATGACAGGCCTTTTCAGGTCCTAATCAAATGTTGTAGAATACAAGATGTCAATCCAATTCTAAGAGATTCTAATGCAAAGGAATGCAAGTTCATGCTTAATCTAAGTCTATCAAGATGAGAGGATGATTGTGAAACTAAGACAATATTAAAATGCAATAAAAGATTGAACTTTCTTTCTTATGAGGAGAGTGAGACCCATGGGTATAGGGACTTGATATCAAATGATTAAGCTTCAATCCAAGATGCTAACTTTTCAATCAATCTAATCCTTATGCCTAGACAACAAAACTAAGCAAGCTCTATCCCTAGATGAATGCTCTTTGCAATGATCACCCAAGTACACCAAATCCCTTTGGCTGTAATGATCAAAGCAAACATGGAGAATGAGTCTAATAGCAATCCTAGCTCCTTTGACAACTAATCCCTTAGGCAAAGCAAGCTAAAAGCATAGATGAGTTGGTTCAGGCATTTCATAGAACACCTTCGGGCATGAAATGCCTATAGCTCTATGCTTGAGAGGCCAACTCAAATATAGCTTTAAAAACACCAAATCTATGCAAGGAAATGATAGATCTAACAATAGACACCTTGGATCTAACTTAATCACTCTCTATCACCCTAACCCATGGATCTTAGAAGGATCTACTCACTAATCCACATGCTTATTCTTAAACCCATGATTTCAAGCATAAACATAATAGAGAAAGAAAGGAGATGAGATAAACAATCAAGAACACAAGATGAGATGAGATTAATAATCAAAGATGAAGTTTTTACTCAAAGGTTTTGTTCTTAGATCATAAATAACATAATCCCAAACTTACAAGAGTATTTATAGGGGCTTAAAAGCCCAAGCACATAAAGGAAAAGTCTAAAAGCCCTTGGCCAAGTGATTTTCAACCAATGAGAACAAGGAGAAAGGAAGAAGGTGGGACACCCGGCAGGCTGAACTGGTCCATGGCGGGTGTGACCAGCCGGTATGTCCTGCTCGTCCGGCGTCAGGCCGTCAGCGCCTCTTTAGGCGGGTGTGTTCGGCGTGGTGGGGCGCTCCAGCTGGTGGCAGGGCGTGCGGGTGGTGCTGGCCGGGTGATACTAGTCGGTGTCTCCTGGTGCGGGTAGGAGGACTGTGGGACGTCCGAGTGTCCTGGTCCGTGGTGAAAGGAGTAGTGAGGTGCCCGGTAAGTGCAGGTCGGGTGTCCATCCGTCCGTGATCTCTAGCCGCGTCTTGGTCCGTTCGCCTCATTGTCCTTGACGGGTGCACTCCATACGCGGGTAGTGGTGGCGGTGTGTGGAGCCGTGCGGGGATCTCATCTCGGGTGTGTGAGGCCGGGTACACTCCTGGCGTCCATCATCTCTCGCCCAACCCGTGCGGGTAGGTTAGGTCGGGTGCCCAGGTCGGGTGTCTTGACATGCTTCCAATGAATCGATCATAACTTCTCCAATATGGCTCCAAATGACTTGAAACCACCTCCATTGGAAAGCTAACTCAAAATGCTGTATCTCCACCAAATCTTAGCATCAGAAGATATGTCTAAGGCCTCCGTCCATGCTCATCTTTGTCTTGATCAGATCATGGATTGACTTCTCTTTTCATGGCCAAACTTGATTCTTCACCTCTTTTTGGGCCATAAGGCTTCCAAACACCTCAAATCACACCAAAGCATACTCCAACACCTGATAAGGACAAATGAATGCAAAATGGACCTAAAGATGCCTAATGCCTAACCTAAATGAGCAAAAATGCATAAGATATGATAGCTAAAAACATGTAAATATGCAAGACATCAGCTCTTTCACCATCTTTTTCTTGCCATGAGTGGCATTTGAGACTCCACTCATCCCCTCTTTTTTAGCACTTTCCAAGTGCTCATCACACAACTCTTTTGAATACT
Source organism: Brassica nigra (assembly GCA_016432835.1). Classification (NCBI taxonomy): domain Eukaryota; kingdom Viridiplantae; phylum Streptophyta; class Magnoliopsida; order Brassicales; family Brassicaceae; genus Brassica; species Brassica nigra. The sequence continues at coordinate 59,700 of JAEACV010000719.1, forward strand.
CACCATCAAGACCTTCTTTCTTACCAACAACCTCTTCATCTTGGGGCTTCTCAACATCTTGTCCATCACGAGTGATTGTCCCACAATAGTCTGATTCTATTGGAGGTTGGAGAGGGTAGGAGACAGCTTTGTTGACATGCATGAGGGTGACCTTCTTGTTGGGAAAGTCAATGCAAGCTTCAACTGTTGTGAGGAAAGGAGTGCCAAGGATCAAAAGGACTCTCTCTTCAGATGCCATCTTCAAAACAGTGAGCTCAATAGGTATGGTGCAGGATCCAATCTTCAAGGGGAAGTCCTTGATTATGCCAAGTGGGGTTGTAGAAGGAATCCCCAAGGTGAGGAGGAGGAGTGGTTCCATGCTTTCAATCCCATACTGCTGCACCATATCCAAGGAGATGACATTCTACACTAGCACTATCAACAAGAGCATCATCCATAGTTAGTTTACCAAGAGAGCAAGACAAGGTGAACTTTCCTTGAGACTCAAGCTTAGGGAGGGACTTTGGAGGGGTTGGTGGATCAATCTTCAGAAGTGAGATGTCCAAAAGCTCAGCCACTTCAGCTTGGTGGGTGAGAATGTCCTGTATGAGCATCATTTGGACATGAGGCAGCATGCATATTGGTGATCTCTGGAAGCTTGACTCCAATATCACTTTGGTCTTTTCTGAATTTGGGAGACCACTTTTTTCTGAGCTTTGGGTGAGGAACCTTTTAGGAAAAGGAGCTTATCCTTAAGTGATAGCTAACCTCATTGTTGTAGTATAGTGGTAGAAGTATTCCCACCTGTCACGCGGGTGACTGATGACAGGCCTTTTCAAAGTCCTAATCAAATGTTGTAGAATACAAGGTGTCAATCCAATTCTAAGAGATTCTAATGCAAAGGGAATGCAAGTTCATGCTTAATCTAAGTCTAAACAAGATGAGAGGATGATTGTTAAACTAAGACAATATTAAAATGCAATAAAAGATTGAACTTTCTTTCTTATGAGGAGAGTGAGACCCATGGGTATAGGGACTTGATATCAAATGATTAAGCTTCAATCCAAGATGCTAACTTTTCAATCAATCTAATCCTTATGCCTGACAACAAAACTAAGCAAGCTCTATCCCTAGATGAATGCTCTTTTGCAATGATCACCCAAGTACACCAAATCCCTTTGGCTGTAATGATCAAAGCAAACATGGAGAATGAGTCTAATAGCAATCCTAGCTCCTTTGACAACTAATCCCTTAGGCAAAGCAAGCTAAAAGCATAGATGAGTTGGTTCAGGCATTTCATAGAACACCTTCCGGGCATGAAATGCCTATAGCTCTATGCTTGAGAGGCCAACTCAAATATAGCTTTAAAAACACCAAATCTATGCAAGGAAATGATAGATCTAACAATAGACACCTTGGATCTAACTTAATCACTCTCTATCACCCTAACCCATGGATCTTAGAAGGATCTACTCACTAATCCACATGCTTGCTCTTAAATCCATGATAGATTCAAGCTCAAACATATAGAGAAAGAAAGGATATGAAATCAAACAATCAAAAACACAAGATGAGATGAGATGAGATTAAGAATCAAGATGAAACTTTACTCAAGAGGTTTAATGTGTTCTTAGATAGATAATGAGATCAGTCCCTCAAAGGGGATACAAGAGTATTTATATGGGGCTTGGAAACCCTTAGAAACATAAAATAAAAATTACTAAAAGGTCCTTGGCCAACTTGATTTTCAACCAATGAGAAGCTAGGAAGAAAGGAAGAAGCTGAGCCACCCTGGCAGGCTGGACTGGTCCATGGCCGGGTGTGTTCAGCCGGGTATGTCCTGCTCGTCCGGCGTCCAGGCCGTGCGGCCTCTTTAGGCCGGGTGTGTTCGGCATTGGTGGGCGTCCAGCTGGTGGTGCTGGCGGGTGATACTAGTCGGGTGTCTTCTGGTGCTGGGTGAGGCAAGGTCGGGTGCGTCCTTGGGCGTCAGTCCGTCAGTCCCGTGCGGGCAGTGTAACCCGCGTGTGCCAGGCAGCGTGCGCTGTGCATCCTTCCGCGTGCGGGCAGTGCAGCCCGCGTGTGCCAGGCAGCGTCGTTTGTGCATCCTTCACGTGCGGGCAGTGCAGCCGGCGTGTGCCAGGCCGCATGCCAGTCCCTTGTTCCCGAGCGGGTGCTTGTCCCGGTCGTCCTGGCCGCGTCCTGAGCTTGTCCAGGCGAGGTTTGATGGTTGGACTCGGGTGTGCTCACCCGGGTTGCTTGACATGCTTCTACTCAATTGATCATAACTCCTCCAATATGGCTCCAAATGTCTTGAAACCACTTCCATTGGAAGCTAACTCAGAATGCCATGTCTCCACCAAATATTAGCATCAGAAGGTATTCCTAAGGCCTCTGTCCATGTTCATCTTTAAACCCTTCTTTTCATCACAAAACTCCCAAACATCTTCAATATCTCCAAAGTGTGCTCCAACACCTAATAGGGACTTATGAATGCAAAATGAGCCTAAAGATGCCTAATGCCTAATCTAAATGAGCAAAAATGCATAAGATATGATAGCTAAAAACATGTAAATATGCAAGACATCAACTCCCCCACACTAGACCTTTGCTTGTCCTCAAGTAAACTTTTCAAACACAAGGGGTGGATGCAAGGATGGGAACAAAGCCACAGGAAACACTCATAGCACTCAACCTGACATCCTAAAGAAACATAGCAAATAGCATGAGCAAAACTTTCTTATTATGCTCTAGCTTCACAAGGCCTATCAATGACTCTTATGCCTCTACACAAGATGCAATGCCTATCAACCAACATGTTCTCTTATCCAGCCCTCACATTGATTCACACACACACACACAAGGTGAAGTCTCACAAATGGGCACATGATCTCAATCATTTGGCTAGGTGATCAAATGGTCTAATATGGATGAAAAGGAGGGTTCAATGCATCATTTCAAGGTGGCAATCACTCAAAATCAAGGAGCTTGATCATTATGCAAAATTTATCTAAGACTAGGAGCAATTCATGCATACATGGATCCATCCTCATCATTCTACCCAAATCCTAAGTGATTACAAGTTCTACACCCTCTTAATTCATCCCATAACCCAAAATGAAAACATACTCACATCACTCACCCAATGAACATTTTCTTTCTCATGATGCTACCTCTAAGGACCTCTATTCACATTCTAAACTCTAACTCTTAAATCTTTCCTTCCCCACTATCTTATTGAATCTTTTTTTTTTTTTTTTTTTTTTTTTTTTTTTTTTTTCTTTTCTTTTTTTTTTATTGAAGGTCAAAGACTTCAACTAAGAGCTTTTCATTCATTTTTTTTCTAGGTCCCTAGGGCATTTCTTTATCAAAACTTTTTGTTCATCAATCTCAACTTTGTCACATCCCCAAACCCAAAATGTAAACAATTAGGTAACAAGCACTTCACTCACCATCCTAGAAGCTAGCTCAAATGATGACCCTATGCTAGCAAGAGATGAGAACAAATCCATGTCGCTCCCAATACTCTCAAGATTTTGCACATGACAAGCTATCAAAAGAGGCCTCACTCAAGCAAATCAATGTAGGCTTCAAAGAATGGATAGGGTTCAAGGGTAGGGAGTGCCATTTGGGTTAACAAAGGGTGGTACAATGGAAAAAGATAACCCAAATGTGTATGAGATCCATGATCAAGTATGCAAATGCCCATATGCAAGAGAGATTAAGTTCATTCAAGTCTAAGTTCAGGATGGAGCTGGTCTTAAGAACAATGCCAATATCAAGCAAGCAAGCAAGTTTCAAGAAGAGTTTTCAAGGCTCAAAGCATGCAAGCTTTTCAAAAGATGCTTAAGCTACTTGATATGTTTAACTAGGGTGTCAAATTCAGTGCAAACGAGTGTTCTTTACAAGGCAATGCTCCATATGCAAATGAATGCAACCTATATGCTCTAGACTCAATCTTAAGGATGCAAGTGATGCAATCTACATGATTCAAAAATTTAAAATTTTTTGGATTTTCTATGCACTTATGAATGTACAATGCAATGCATGAGACTCAAAATCACAAAGCAAACATGATCAAATATCGGTACCTCCCACACTTAAATCACACAGTCTCTGTGTGAGTAAGAGATAAGAGGTACCTCAACAAGGCAAAATCAAATGTATATACAAAAGGGTTGGAGTAATACCACACAAGGAGTTGGGCATGGTGCTTGTGGCATGACTAGAAGCTGGCTTGGTTCATAGCAACTAGAGGAGGCTGCTACATGGATCATGGGGCTCAAGTGGTTCACCACCATTCTTCTCTCTCTAGTGCTTGGCTCAACCTGAAAACCTTGACCACTTTTATTAAAACTTAAAAGAGAATTGAAATTTCAAAACTATGTACAAGGATAACCATGGGACTTCCTCCCAAGTGAGCTTGTTTTGAGTCACTTAGCTTGACTACCTTGTCTCTTGAACTAGTGAGAAGGAGGATCCTTCCCACCTTCAAGTGTGATGGTGAGGACCTGAGAGAGAAGCTCTTGAAGCTTGATTGGGTCATCTTGGAGCTGAGGAGTGATGATGGCTCTAGCATTTGAGAATGGTGTGGACCTGCCCTTATGCTTGATCTTGTACTCAATGGCTCCATCCTTGAGCTTCTTTGGATGGAGAGTGAGAGTGTGTGAGAGCAAATCAAGAGGTGGAGGATGAGGCTCTTTCACTATCTTCTTCTTGCCATGAGTGGCCTTTGAGGCTCCACCCATCCCTCTCTTTTAGCACTTTCCAAGTGCTCAACACACAACTCCTTAGAACACTCTCCATCAAGACCTTCTTTCTTACAACAACCTCTTCATCTTGGGGCTTCTCAACAGCTTGTGCAGCACGAGTTATTGTCCCACAATAGTCTGATTCAGTGGGGGCTGGAGAGGATAGGAGACAGCTTTGTTGACATGCATGAGAGTGACCTTCTTGTTGGGAAAGTCAATGCAAGCTCCAACTGTTGTGAGGAAAGGAGTGCCAAGGATCAAAGGGACTCTTTCTGCAGATGCCATATTCAAAACAGTGAGGTCAATAGGTATGGTGCAGGATCCAATCTTCAAGGGAAAGTCCTTGATTATGCCAAGTGGGGTTGTAGAAGAGGAATCCCCAAAGGTGAGAGGAGGAGTATCTGTTTCCATGCTTTCAATCCCAATACTCTGCACCATGTCCAAGGAGATGACATTCACACTAGCTCCACTATCAACAAGAGCATCATCCATAGTTAGTTTACCAAGAGAGCAAGACAATGTGAACTTCCCTTGAGACTCAAGCTTAGGGAGGGACTTGGGAGGGATTGGTGGATCAATCTTCAGAAGTGAGATGTCCAAAGCTCAGCCACTTTAGCTTGGTGGGTGAGAATGTCTTGTATGAGCATCATTTGGACATGAGCAGCATGCATATTGCTGATCTCTGGAAGCTTGACTCCAATATCACTAAGATCCTTCCTGAACTTTGAGATCACTTTCTTTTGAGCTTTGGTGGGAACCTTTGAGGGTAAGGGCTTATCATATGGTGATAGCTCAACCTCATTGTCTTCTTCCTTCACTTCTTTCAGCTTGGGGTTAGCACTCTTCTCAACTTGTGTCTCAACCTTAGGCTCATCAATCCTTCCTTGAACCTTCTTATCAGCTCTCTTCACAACTCTAGCTTCAGCTGTGGCCACAACCAGTCTCTTATCATTTTCAATCTGATTTCCAAGCACTAGCCTCTCAATCTCATCAACATCATTCTTATGATCACTCAATGCAATCCCTGAAGAAGTGGAGATGATAACATTGCAAGTGTCCTTAGGGTTCTTCTCTGGTTTCCCTGGTAGAGATCCCATTGGATTCTTGGAGGATGAAGACATGGATGTAACTTGGCTCTCAAAGCTTTGAGGTGAGAGGCAAGTTGCATGTACTTGTTGTTGAGGTCAGAATAGGTTCCATCAATCTTAGCATGGATGTTCTTGAACTCATCACCAATGGTCTTAGCATTTCTTTCTTGAGCTTCTAAGAGTTGCTTGAACATGGACTCCAAATTTGAACTTGGAGCCTGAGCTGGAGAAGAGCTTCCTTGGGGCTGAGTAGGCTGGTTTGCTTGGTAACCTCCTTGGTGATTGTTGTAGTAAGGTCTTTGCTGGTAGTTGTTTTGGTATTGGAAGTTGGGCTCTTTCCTATACCATGTGCCATTAGAATTGATGAAACACAGCTCCTCTTGTCCTTCTACACCATGAACTTCAGTAGTTCTAGCAGGCTGTTTCTGTTGCTGGTTCCCAATGGAGTTAAGCTGCTCTTGCTTAGCCTTCTCTACAAGCTTGTCCAACTTTTCTTGGAGAGACTTCAGGGTCTTTCTTGTGTGCTGATCATCTTCATCAGTGCCTCTGTTGGCCCTATCATGCTCCTCACTGTAGACTGAGTCACTCCTGGCCATGTTCTCCACCAGCTCCTCAGCATCCTGCTCAGTTCTGCCCAAGAAGAACCCATTGCTGGCTGTGTCCAATCTGCTCCTGAACTCTGGTAGAGCACCTCTGTAGAAGGTACTAAGCAAACTCTCCTTGGTGAAGCCATGATGTGGGCATTGAGACCAATAGCCCTTGAACCTCTCCCATGCTTCACTAAAGCTCTCAAGGTTCTTCTGCTGAAAGCTAGAGATCTCATTTCTGATCTTGGCTGTTCTTGAGGTAGAAGAATTTCTCTAGGAATGCTCTCTTGCACTCATTCCAAGTAGTGATAGAGTCACTTGGAACAGCCTTCTCCCATAGATGTGCCTTGTCTCCCAAAGAGAATGGAAACAACCTCAGCTTGAAAGCATCTTCAGAGACTCCATTAATCTTGGACAAGCTACAGTAGCTATCAAATGTGTCCAAGTGATCAAGGGGATCCTCCACAGCAAGGCCATGGAACTTGTTGTTCTCAATCAAATGCAGCAGGCCTGCTTTGATCTCAAAGTTGTTGTTCTCCACAGCTGGTGCTCTGATCCCCAACCTATGACCATGAATGTGAGGTTGGTCATAGGCTCCAATGGCTCTTGCTTGGCGTGGTTGGTGATGTGGCTGGTGTGGTGGTCTTGGATTGTCAGCTCTTGGACCATTGCCCCTGGACATTACCATCTTGAGGCAGATTCTCCATCTCAAACCCCAACCTTTGAAGATGAGCCTGTTGCTCTACTTCTCTTCTTTGTCTAGCTATCTCCCTCTCAAGTGCAGCAATCTCTTCAACAGTAGGAACCAAGTTGGATGCCCCTCTGCTTCTTGTGATCATACACCTGAAAGTCAAAGATAGAAGAGGCAAGAACCAATATCACAAGATACAATAAAAATAAAAATGACTTAGTCTCAAGCAAATAACTAAATCCCAATGTCAAAATCAACTTAGAAGTTGGCAATTTGATGACAGGCCTTTTCAAAGTCCTAATCAAATGTTGTAGAATACAAGATGTCAATCCAATTCTAAGAGATTCTAATGCAAAGGAATGCAAGTTCATGCTTAATCTAAGTCAATCAAGATGAGAGGATGATTGTGAAACTAAGACAATATTAAAATGCAATAAAGATTGAACTTTCTTTCTTATGAGGAGAGTGAGACCCATGGGTATAGGGACTTGATATCAAATGATTAAGCTTCAATCCAAGATGCTAACTTTTCAATCAATCTAATCCTTATGCCTAGACAACAAAACTAAGCAAGCTCTATCCCTAGATGAATGCTCTTTTGCAATGATCACCCAAGTACACCAAATCCCTTTGGCTGTAATGATCAAAGCAAACATGGAGAATGAGTCTAATAGCAATCCTAGCTCCTTTGACAACTAATCCCTTAGGCAAAGCAAGCTAAAAGCATAGATGAGTTGGTTCAGGCATTTCATAGAACACCTTCCGGGCATGAAATGCCTATAGCTCTATGCTTGAGAGGCCAACTCAAATATAGCTTTAAAACACCAAATCTGCAAAGGAAATGATAGATCTAACAATAGACACCTTGGATCTAACTTAATCACTCTCTATCACCTAACCCATGGATCTTAGGATCTACTCACTAATCCACATGCTTACTCTTAAATCCATGATAGATTCAAGCTAAACATATAGAGAAGAAAGGATATGAAATCAAACAATCAAAAACACAAGAGAGATGAGATGAGATTAAGAATCAAGATGAAACTTTACTCAAGAGGTTTAATGTGTTCTTAGATAGAAAATGAGATAAGTCCCTCAAAGGGATACAAGAGTATTTATATGGGGCTTGGAAACCCTTAGAAACATAAAATAAAATTACTAAAAGGTCCTTGGCCAACTTGATTTTCAACCAATGAGAAGCTAGGAAGAAAGGAAGCTGAGCCACCCGGCAGGCTGGACTGGTCCATGGCCGGTGTGACCAGCGGGTATGTCCTGCTCGTCCGTCCAGGCGTCTGCGATCTAGGCGGGTGTGTTGGCGTGGTGGGCGTCCAGCTGGTGGCAGGGCGTGCGGGTGGTGCTGGCGGGTGATACTAGTGGTGTCTTCACAGTGCTGGCGGGTGAGGCAAGGTCGGGTCGCGTCCTTGGGCGTCAGTCCGTCAGTCCCGTGCGGGCAGTGTAACCAGCGTGTGCCAGGCGGCGTCTTTGTGCATCCTTCCGCGTGCGGGCAGTGCAGCCGCGCGTGTGCCAGGCCGCGTGCGTTTGTGCATCCGTGCGGGCGAGTGCAGCCAGCGTGTGCCAGCCGCATGCCAGTCCCTTGTTCCCGTGCGGGTGCTTGTCCCGGGTCGTCCTGGCCGCGTCCTGAGCTTGTCCAGCGAGGTTTGATGGTTGGACTCGGGTGTGCTCACCCGGGTTGCTTGACATGCTTCTCAAATTGATCATAACTCCTCCAATATGGCTCCAAATGTCTTGAAACCACTTCCATTGGAAAGCTAACTCAGAATGCCATGTCTCCACCAAATATTAGCATCAGAAGGTATTCCTAAGGCCTCTGTCCATGTTCATCTTTAAACCCTTCTTTTCATCACAAAACTCCCAAACATCTTCAATATCTCCAAAGTGTGCTCCAACACCTAATAGGGACTTATGAATGCAAAATGAGCCTAAAGATGCCTAATGCCTAATCTAAATGAGCAAAATGCATAAGATATGATAGCTAAAAACATGTAAATATGCAAGACATC